>JACM01045660.1:0-76118 GCA_000787095.1 Periophthalmodon schlosseri
CTGCCACTACCACAACTACTTCTACCACTACACTACCACTACCACTACACTACCACTACCACTGCTACTACTACTACCACCACTACCACTGCTACCACTACACTACCACTACTACCACTACCACTACTACTACTACCACCACTACCACTACTACCACTACCATTACTACTACTACTACCACCACTACCACTACTACCACTACCACTACCACTACCACTACTACCACTACACTACCACTACAACTGCTACTACCACTACTACTACTACTACCACCACTACCACTACTATCACTGCCACTACCACTACTACTTCTACCACTACCACCACTACCACTACTACCACTACCACTACTACTACTACTATCACTACCACTACTACTGCCACTATTACCACTACCACTACTACAACCACTACTACTACCACTACCACTACTACAACCACTACTACTGCTACCACCACCACTACTACAACTACTACTACCACTACTACTACTACTACTTCTACCACTACTACTACTGCTACTACCACTACTACCACTAATACTACTACTACTGTAAGAAAAATGCATATTTTAAAGTTGCACTGTTTAACTTTCGTCATGGAGGATCTGCTACCTGCTTGTCTCCTGATGTATCTCCATGGAGACGGGCGAGCAACGGCCAAGTTACAGGTCAGATCTGTAGAAAGGCAAAGCCGCTCACAGTGTTCTTTTTAGCAATGAAAACATCTGTAATTGGATAAATGCAACATAGATACACCATACAAAGCAGTAACGTCATGGAGACGAGCAGGTGGCACACCCTCTACAGGAAAAGTTACATGGTGCTCCTTTAAGATACAATATACTTAGAAAGATTCAGAAGTTGATGCTATGGTATTTGAATGAAGCTTCTGTCATTATTAAATTGGACCACGTCACCAAGTAAATGGTAAGAAATGTTTATGATTTAGTAGAAATAAATGGTAGAATAATTATGATTTATAACATCTTAAACCAATCCTTCTGTAACTATAAACTTGCTCCCCAACTTTCAGAAAAAAACCCACTAACCTTATATTATTTCCCATATATATACATACATTTCACAAGTGCAAGCAAATATATTAAAACAACATCTTACCTGTTTTCTGTTCTGTAGATCGTCAGCTCCTTTCCTTTCTTATGCGTCTGCTTGAAAGATGGAGAGAAGGAGAGATGGAGAGAGCAAGAGAGGGAGGGGTGCGATGCTGTCCTCACCGAGTGCACTAGAGCCACTGTCTGAATGACTACACGAGAGGCTGGTAAGTCTGTGTCTACCCCAGCGCTGCCGGGGGGTACCTCCCTTTAGCCCTGCCCCTGTCTTTTCCCCCTCTCTCTACACAGGCCACGCCTCCGTCGGATACTATATACAAGCTTCTCTGAATGAAAGTGCCCTTATTACACTATTTTCTGATCTATGTTATAATGTTGTTTCCTTGTCAAAAACAGACCTGGAGTTGTGTTTTGTCTCATTCACACATGTTTAACACACAAATCATGCTGCATATTTTGACTGAGTTCTTCTCTCAAACAGAAAACACTCTGTTCCCCCTGACGATGTCATGTGGTAATACAGGAAGTGCTCCACTGTGTTTTTAAACTCCGTACTCCTTCACTAGAATCATTTGGATGATTTCAGCCCTGGTGTTGCCAATCTCTGCTGAACTAAAGGTAAAAGGAGCTGTTAACTACCTAAAACTACCATTTCATGACATCACAAAGTGGAATAGAGCATTTTAAGCTTTGGAGATGTGTGAATGAAACAAAACACAACTCCGGGTATGTTTTTCAGGAGGTAACAGTGTTATAACAACAAACTCCCGGTATGTTTTTCAGGAGGTAACAGTGTTATAACATGGCTTAAAGCTCACAAGAGTCAATTTTGTGTAATATAGGACCTTTAAGTATATTGTCGATAATTGAAAACAAATTTGAAAATGTGCTAAAAGAGCTTCCGTCATATCTGAAACAATGGCATAACATATTTTTGGAACTTTTGTGTTTCATTCTACAGTCCGTTTACCATTTACGTGATTCAAAGTAGAATGTTGAGAATCAAAAATTTGAAAAAAAAAAAAGAAAAATCACTAAATGATAGAATGAAAAACTTACAGTAATATTCCAAGGTGCTATTTCTGCAATTTTGTGTTTCATTTTGCAGTCCGTTTACCTCAAAAGACTTGGTTTTGTCCTCTTCCAGTCCTCGTTTAGTCCTGGTCTAGTCTAGGTTTAGTTCTGAGTTTAGTCCCAGGTTAGTTCTAATGTAGACAGGCACTTTTGAACTCACTTCTGAATGATTTCCAAATTGTGTTTTGTTTAATGTCAAAGATAATACATATTAATATAAAGATCTTTTGTGAGTATCGCCCACCCCCCACATTTCAGTTTAACCTTGTGCTGTTGTTTTTGCTCTGGCTGCTTCACAAAGTCATAAATAAGTCACAGGGCGCAGCAGGCACAAACCAGCACAAGATTATACCTATTCACATTCTATATGACTGAACCTCTTCACGTTCTACGGGGCTGAACCTCTTCACATTCTATAGAACTGAAAAGCACTGAGTATGTTTGCACTTATGTAGCTTTGAATTAGCAGTAACCACTTTGACCTTTTCACCTTTATTCCAGGCACACAGTTTGATTACTCCAAATGAGTTTTATCTATAAATGAGGGTTTTTAAATGCAGTGCTTCGACTGATGTATTCTCTAATAGGGAGGCACTGATTCAGCTTTTTCAGTTCCGATTCCGACACTAATGGCTTTAAGAATCTGCCTATACCCGATATCAACTGATACCAGGGCAGCGACTGAAAACTGGATTTATTTCCTTAAAACAAAAATAAAATAAGACAGAACTGATCCAGATGTGTTATGTAGCTGTGATTTACCCCTCAAGTAACGACAGAACAGCTTTGTATAAATAGAAATTGGTAAATGGTCACGTTTTTATACAGAGCTTTTCCACCTTCAGGGCACTCAAAGCGCTTTACGCATCAAGGAACCACTCCCCCATTCACACACACATTCATACACCAGTGTATGCAGACTCTGGGGGCGAGGTTGGTTAAGTGTCTTGCCCAAGGACACAACAACCAATGATGTTTATATTGAGAGTGGGATTCGAACCGCCAGCATTCAGATAAGTGGGCAAACACTCTACCAACTGAGCCACTGTCACTGTTCAAACATTACGAGACTTTTTGGGCCGACTACGGCGTAATATAGTCTTATTACACCAATTTATATGTCCAACCAGGATATCGGCTGAATCGATATTTGGAAGCCGATATCCGCCCCAGCAAAATTTTCAGTATCGGCGACGGAATTTGATACCAGCATCAGATCGGTGCATCCCTAGTCTCTAACCATGTAGTAATAAACATTGAAGTTAGCTGTATAGTCTGTGGTTTATTTCTTATTATTGAGATTGGGATATCGACATTTTTTGGTTAAACAAGGTCTCAGTATAATCTAAAAATACTAATTGTGATTTTTAGAAGCCAAATTCAGTCATTTCAGTGCAATATATTCTCAAAAAAGTCTTGTTATCTGGTTGTATATGTCACATTAATTTTACTGAGATGGGCAGAGCCTTCTCCACTGCTGCCCCCGCCCTCTGGGACTCTGCCCAAACACATCAGAGACTCATCCACACTCAGCGTCTTCAAAACAGCCCTGAAAACTCACCTGTTCAAAACTGCCTTCAAATATCTGCATCTCCTTTTGTATCTGTTTCTTTCATTTGTGTTTTGTCTTGAACTGTGTGAAGCGTCTTTGAGTGTCATGAAAAGCGTTATACAAGTGTTATGTTTTATTATTATTACTGTTACTTTGTTAATCATTAAGCTTGATTTCATAATAGAGCTAGTCATATTCTTGTGATATTTCTTCTTACAATAATCACAACACAAAAATTTCATGTCATCCCTAATTTTGATATTTTAGCTACCCCATGCCTCACTGATCCTAGCCATACTTACAAATTCTATTCTATATTTCGACAGCACACAAACTCATATCGCCTGAATAGTCCTCCAGACCTGATTGGCGATGACAGCAGTCAGTTTAACCTTGAAAAGCCCCCCCTCCTCTCTCTCCCTCTCTCTCTCAGTCTGGTTTAAGCCCATGACAGTGGCGACACAATAATGCATATGTAGAGCTGTTAATCTGCTCAACATCGTTTTAAATCGCTCCTCGGAACGTCACGCCACGCTCGCTGGGGGGATAATAATTACTATCCTTGTACCTGTATCTTCCGTGGGGGAAGCAGATAGAGTAATGCAAAAACACAAACGGAATGGTAACGAGAACAGCTGTTAGTTTCGACGTATTGAGCTATTGAGCTTGAGAAACAAAGCAGCCACTCTGTAAGAGAATGTATCACACTGTCGCAAGAGCAGCTCGGGACCACAATCTGCTGTCCATCTCCATCTGAAAGCTACTGACCGCTCCTTTGAAGATAGTGAGGTACAGATCTTAGCCAAAGAAAAGAAATGGTTTGAGAGAGGAGTTGAAGAGGCAATTTTTGTTAGGAAAGATAATCCATCTATGAACAGGAATGGTGGGCTTAGACATCATCTGTCTCCTATTTATAACTCCATCCTCAGACCTAAATCTAAACAAGGAAAACAATAGGGCTAGCCAGTATGCTAATAGGTGTGTTAGTTTCAGTGTAGCTAGCTCTTCCCTTCAGACAGATATAAGGCAGTGTCCACCAGTGATCTGACCAGAACTGAAGAAGCGACTTGGATGAGCAGGGAAACATCTTCACCCAAACAACTTTTTATCCAGTTGATAGATTTGATTTTTTCTTTTACTGTTGTATCCTCGTTCAGGAGTGATTAAAGTTTTGAGTGTGCCCCCTACGGTTTCATTTAATTTTTATCAGTGACATAAATTTCAATTTTGTAACTATGACGGTTGGATGGATGGGTAAATAGATCTTTATTTTTATTGTAAATATGGTGTGGTACTTACCAACTTTTGGCAGTACCAGTACAGTACCTGGTTTTCGATACTGGTATGTGAATGGTGCAATTTCTGGTACCACTTCCTGCATTAATCATTAACTAGAGAATAACAAAGAACAGTTATAAAGTTCATAAATTCCACTGAACACCATATTACACTACTTTCTGATCTGTGTTATAATGTTGTTTCCTCATCACAAACAGACCTGGAGTTGTGTTTTGTTTCATTCGCACATGTTTAACACACAAACCCTGCACATTTAGGCTGAGTTCTTCTCTCAAACAGAAAACAATCTGTTCAGGAAGTTCTCCACTGTGTTTCTAAACTCCATACACCTTCACTAGAATCATTTCGATAATTTCAGCCCTGGAATTGCCAATCACTACTGAACGAAAGGTAAAATGTATCTGTTAACTTGAAAACTACCAAATTGCCAATACTACTGAACGAAAGGTAAAATGTATCTGTTAACTTGAAAACTACCACTTCATGACATCACAAGGTGGAACAGAGCATTTTGAGAGAGACTAACAATAAAGAATTACTCAAACATGAACAAAACACAACTCCAGGTATGTTTTTGAGGAGGTAACAACATTATAACAGGGCTTAAAGCTCACAAGAGTCAATTATGTCTAATGTAGGACTTGTTAGTACATGTTCACTGGCAAATGTCTTCTTAGCCAGCCAGAAAGCTTCACAGGCTCGTATACTTTTTAAGTTCTGTCCTCAGCCTGGATGTGTGAACAGAGTTGCTTCAGGAACTCAATATGACACTGATCTCCCTTTGCACAGTTTGTGGAATTATTATTATTAACATTACACCACCTTCACAGCGAAGTCTGGGGAAGTCAATAGTTCAAACACTGCCAGTATTTTCAATGTAAATGAACTCATCTGAAATTATCCAAACAGGGATGTAGTGCTTTACATGTTTTTTGATGCTTCGACAAATTTATTCCATAATTTGAATTCTTTGTTGTTTCTTCGCCTAAATTAGACAGAGCTGCCTCAAACAAAGCTCAGTAGTGGAGTGTATATGTGTGTGTGTGTGTGTGTTATGCCTGCAGAGCGGAGCCTTTCTCTCAGCAAAACAAAAACCAGCCCCCCTGTGGAGTTTAGTGCACGGGGGGTGCCATCTTCCTCTCCCTCTGAGACCCTTGGGAGACTCCACCAGCACCCCCCCTCCTCCTCCTCCTCCTCACCCCTCCTCACCCACCGAAGGGTCTTTTCAACTCTCGCACTGCAAAAACTATGTACAAGAAGTTGGAGGTCAAGAGCGTATACAAAAATTAACAAAATAAGATTCAGGGAGGATCTGATACACTGCAAAAATGTAAAGGATGGCATTAAACATATCTGTCTTGCGTTTATTCATTAAAGGTCCTATATTACACAAAAGTGACTTGTGAGCTTTAAGCTATGTTATAACGTTGTTCCCTCCACAAAAATATTCCCGGAGTTGAGTATTGTTTCATTCACACATGCTTGAGTAATCCTTTATTATTAGTCTGTCTACATCTCCAAAGCTCAAAATGCTCTGTTCCACCTTGTGATGTCATGAAGTGGTAGTTTTCAAGTTAACAGCTACTTTTTACCTTTTGTTCAGTAGAAACTGGCAATTCCAGGTCTGAAATTATCCAAATGATTCTAGTGAAGGTGTATGGAGTTTAAAAACACAGTGGAGCACTTCCTGTATTACCACATGTCATCACAAGGTGGAACTGAGCGTTTTCAGTTTGAGAGAACTCAGCCTAAATATGCAGGGTTTGTGTGTTAAACATGTGTGAATGAAATAAAACACAAGTCCAGGTCTGTTTGTGATGAGGAAACAACATTGTACCATAAATCAGGAAATAGCATAAATAAAATGACATCAATAAAATTACTTAAATAAAATCGCTTTTTAAGTGTTTCTATTGCTCAAAAATACCTTGGTAATTTCTTTCTTTTTTTTTTTTTTTTTTTTTTTTTTTTTTACTGGGCTCTGCATAGATCTGAACCGTTACTTGGCTTGGTGGCTTCATCTATTAGTACAATGCCATACTGCGGAACATTATAACCAAATAGCGTCTCCTTGAAGACAGTTCAGTCTACCACCACAAAAAAAGTTACAAAGTGCGTCTTTAACTTTCTCGTTTTTACAGTGCATCCCTTCATCCCTAAACCCTCTCTTAGTCTTATTTTCCTAATCTCCTCCGCTCTTGACCTCCAGCTTCTTGTACAATCGCGTCATTGTCTTCTCCTTTTCGCATCAGCCCTTTTCCTCTCGCTGGAGCAGAGATTGGGCGCTCCTGGGGGCTTGTGAACAGACCCAGGGGGGTAGTGGGTGCAGTACGTGGCAACATCCCTGAATAAATAAGCATGGGTAATTTACTTCAAACCCTCTTTTTAGCCGTGTGGTTTTAGAGAGCAGATAAAGACACAAAGAAGCACTGGGAGATCCTCATTATTGGGTTGTCAGTGGCGTTTTCTCACAGTGCTGTTGACGGATTGCTCAGCTCGCTCCTCTTTTCAGGGGACATTATCTATATTACACTGGGCTGTATTTGTGTAAACTCCATAGACTGTATAAAGAAGTGGACTAAGGGAGTGTGACGTCACCCATAGCGTCCGGTTCCAGTCAAATGAAGCTCGTCGAGGCTAGGGCAGTTATAGGGGCGAATTTGGAGCCGAGTTCCATGTTTGGAATTTGGATCGTGAGTATCATAGCGACCAAAAAGCCAATCCGGAGTGAGGCTGTTGATGGTAACGCCCTTTATCCCCTTAGCAACGTGGTCAATCAAACCTGTTGCTAACACTAGCGGGAGTGATCTCAGGAAAAGAAGGTGCATGATTTGTCTGTTATTAATGTTCATATCTTGATTTACAGACACAATAGTGAAATACAAACACCAGGATCATGTAGAACGGGTTAAAAGTAACATTTTAAGATCAAAATGACAAGCCTGACAGCAGGAGTTACAGAGAGAGGGGCGACAGTTTTTCAATAGAAAGTGAATTGGAGCCAGAGTCAATGGAGCCGGAAGCGCGCCCATACTCGCTTCCTATTTGGAACACGGCAGCTAGCAGGTTAGGCGAAGTCCATTATATATACAGTCTATGGTAGGAACCAATGACCATCACTGGCTAGAGATAATGTTGCACAGCAAAAAAATAAAAAATAAAAATAAAAATAATAATAATAATATAAATGACTAGGAGGAGAGCCCGAGACAACAGACCCCTTTGTCCCCCCCCTGTCGACTCCCCTGGTAACAGTACTAAAGTAAGTAAAGGTTTTACTTACACTTCCCACTGTGATAGTCTGTGAGTCTATAGTGACAAAAGGTTTATGTTGACAGTATTAAATAATATTAACATTTATGCTTCTTTCACCACTCAGTAGCTTCAGTGTTTGTCCACTGATCCGAAGGCTGGCGGTTTGAATCCTGCTCTCGACCTGAAAACATCATTGTTTGAGCGATCAGATCCAGTTACCCACAGGCTGGCGGTGCAATTCCAGCTCCCACAGATGATTACCGTTGTTGTGTCCTTGGGCAAGACACTTAACCCACCTCGCCCCCAGTGTCTGCGTACACTGGTGCATGAATGTGTGTGAATGGGTGAGTGGTTCCTTGGATGTAAAGCGCTTTGAGTGTCTGGATGGTGGTAAAGTGCTATATAAACATGTGACCATTTACCATTTAAATCTATACCAGATTTGTTCTTTCTAATTACGTTAAGATGTTACAATTACTTTTACTTTTAGTCATTTCTTGCTCCCATACTTTGTAGTTCTACTGGAATATTTTGAATACTTTTTGCCTACCCACCTCTGCATGAAATGAATCTTGAAATTAACTGGATTACCATGGACTAAATCAGGGTGGGCACTATATCTACAACCTACACAGAAGTTGAAGATATGAAAAAACATGAGTATTGACTTGATTTTACAAGGTGATATTTCTTCTTTTTTGTGTTGTAGTTTTATTTTTGAGACATTTACAAACATTTTAACACAACTGATTCCGATGGATTGGTTTATGCTTTTTCTAGTCTGAATGCATTTTATTCTGTAATCTTTCCTTGTGCCCCACACACAAAGACGTTTTGGTTCATTCACGCAGCCTGAGCGAGGTGTGTGAGCGACAGGTCAACTGTGAACAGCAGGTTTTAATAATGCAGCAGGAAGCGGGCGGACACTACAAAGAGGAGCTGTAATGCACTGACAGGGCTGAGTCTGAGACATTGATAGAACTCTAGTGTGCATGTGACCTGCCTGAGGGAAAAACAGGGGAAACATCTTGTCAAATCATATTTTCATCGATGGTCTCTATGAACTGCAAAAGACATCATTAATATATACAGAGAGTGATGGGATTTGATTGAAGCGGATTTGGCCAAACCTCCTTAAGCTAAACAGGGCAGGGCCAGGTTAGCGCTTGGATGGGAGACTGCTGGGAATACCCGACGTCACCCGTACCCGGCAAAACTGTTGTTGTGTCCTTAAGCAAGACACTTCACCCGCATTGTCTAGTATGGAAATAGTGTGTGACTGCTGGAGATGATCGGAGAGACTATGTGATATGATACTAATGCATTTTAGTACTTCTTTGTTCCTGTAGAGACATTTGACCCATCCTTTAATGCCACTTGGGTTGAACCTGAGCATTGGACGACCACAGTGCCACGCCCAGGCACCCGACTCCAGATTGTTTGCTTCAAATTGTAAAACATGTTATCTATTGCAGACTTGTAAGAAAGAGCTTTGTGAGTCACTGTATGATGCTTTGGGATGAGAGCTGATTGGTCTGTCCTTTGGTGGTTCACCCTGCTTCACTTCTCCATCCGAAAGAGCTGTTCTGAAGCTGTGGCCAAAAATTCATGCATGGGGATAGTGCCAGAAATATGAGCTATAACTTGTCCGACCAATTTAAATACCCGCTTTCTCCTTTCTGGTTTTAAAATCAATACCCCAGCTTTGTATTTACATTGTAACCACACACATTTCATTTCATTTTTTCATTTTTTTCATTTCATTTATTCATTTATTTCGAGCACATGTATCAAGGACACATAATGCACATTTCACAATTTTTTTCTTATTTACCTTAAAGCGTATTATGCACAGTGGACTCTTCAGAGCTTTTACTATGTTATAGTAATTTCCCCTTTTCAGTTTCAGTGTGATTCATGCATGTTTGACTAATCTTTATTCTTCAAGACGTCATCGACCAACCCCGGTTTTCATCGCCACTGGTGCACGCCCACTGTGACGTACTTACTTCGTTCTCCAATTTTATTTTCTTGATCGGTGATACACGCAGGAATCGGCAGCGTAGTCATTTTGGTTCAAATGGAAAAAAAAATCTGCTACTCGTTAGTGTGATGTGCAGCTATCCATAGGAGGGGCCGACAACTGCGCGGCTCATTGTTTTGATGTTTTTGGGGATGTCAGCTCCCATTGGGCACCGCAGTTTTCTAACGCAGGAGTCAGCGGATTTGTTTCTTTTATTAAGTCGTTAGATGAATATTGCGATTTACAATGTGCAAATTATATGATCCACAGGTGTCATAGATATAAATCATAGCCGACACACGCCCAAAATGTTGTCTCTCAGAATTGGAATTTGATCAAACATTTTAATGATGAGTTGTATTGGCTCTGGTTCATTCCATTCAGCTGTTAGACCAGTACTTTTTATGAGAGGCTGGGCTGCTGTTATTGTTGTTAAAGTTGCTCATTGTTAATTCTCTGCGACAGGGCCTTTGCCTCCCACAGGAGCGTTTGGGGCGGGTGGTGTCTGCGCCCCAGCCTAGAGACGCTCCTCTATGACGCTGATGAGAGACTCTGAGGCCACGAGGGGGGCAAGGACGGAGGAAATAAGGAGGGAGGAGAGGAGGAGGAAACAAGGAGGGAGGAAACAAGGAGGGAGGTGAAGAGAAGGAGGGAAGTGAGGAGGGAGGAAACAAGAAAGGAGGAGGGAGGAGAGGAGGAGGAAACGAGGGAGGAGAGGAGGGAGGAAACAAGGAAGGATGAAACAAGGAGGGAGTAGATGAGGAGGGAAGAGAGGAGGGGGAAACGAGGAGAAAGGAGACAAGGAGGGAGGAGAGAGAAAACAAGGAGAAAGGAGACAAGGAGGGAGGAAATGAGGGAGGAGATGAGGAGGGTGGAAACGAGGAGAAAGAAGACAAGGAGGGAGGAAACGAGGGAGGAGACAAGGAGGGAGGAAATGAGGAAGGAGATGAGGAGGGTGGAAACAAGGAGAAAGAAGACAAGGAGGGAGGAGACAAGGAGGGAAGAGAGGAGGGAGGTAACAAAGGGGAGGAGATGAGGGGGGAAGAAGGAGGGAGGAGATGAAGAGAGAGGAAAGGAGGAGGGAGGAAACAAAGAAGGAGGAAACAAGGAGAGAGGAGATACAGAAGGAGGAGAGAAGGGAGAAAAAAGGAGGGAGGAAGCAAGAAGGAAGGAGACAGGGAGGGAGTAAACAAGGACAGAGGAAACAAGGAGGAGGAGGGAGTAGACAAGGAGTGAAGACACAAGGAGGGAAGAGAGGAGGGAGGAAACATGAAGGGAGGAGATGAGGAGGGAGGAAACAAGGAGAAAGGAGACAAGGAGGGAGGAGACAAGGAGTGAAGACACAAGGAGGGAAGAGAGGAGGGAGGAAACATGAAGGGAGGAGATGAGGAGGGAGGAAACAAGGAGAAAGGAGACAAGGAGGGAGGAGACAAGGAGTGAAGACACAAGGAGGGAAGAGAGGAGGGAGGAAACATGAAGGGAGGAGATGAGGAGGGAGGAAACAAGGAGAAAGGAGACAAGGAGGGTGGAAACAAGGAGAGAGGAAATGAGGAGGAAGAAGATTAGAAAGTAGGAGGCGATTGACTGTAACTAATAACTAATGCCAGAGGGAGGATGAATGGGCAGAAGATACTGAAGTGTAAAAGTGAAACAAACCTGATTTTCATTTCAAAATCTTACTGTTTAAAAGAAAACTTTACTATTAAACTGATCAATGTTAGCATTTGACAAATAATGACTCAGTTTGAACTGTTAACTTAAAAAACTCCCACTCCTCTGGTTATGTCATATGTCTAATATACCCTGTATGTTTAGATTTTTGGATGTGTCAAATGTTCTCACTCAAAACACTGCACAGTCATGATGACTAAAATCTCTCCCAGGAACTTTAAGCCTGATCACACTGTGTGCAAATCCAAGTTGAACCCCCCTCAGATCCCACAGTGGAAATAATAATAATAAGATCCTGTTACAATGAACTGTGAGGAAAAGTCACTCACGTCCAGAGAACGTGCAGAGAAGACAACAACTTATGGAGGTTTGTTTAACACAGTCCAGCCGTAGCTTTATATCTGAAGTACTGAATCAAAAGGAAACATTATAAAATTGTTAAAGGTCCTATATTACGCAAAATTGATTCTTATGTGAGCTTTTAACCATGTTATGATGTTGTTACCTCCTCAAAAACATACCTGGAGTTGTGTTTTGTTTCATTCACACATGTTTGAGCAATCCTGTGTAATTTAGCTGTCTGTATCTTCAAAGCTCAAAATGCTCTGTTCCACCTTGTGATGTCATGAAGCAGTAGTTTTCAAGTTAACAGTTATCTTTTACAGTAGAGATTGGCAGTTCCAGGGCTTAAATTACCCAAATGATTCTAGTGGTGAGTGGAGTTTAAAAACACATTGAAGCACTGCCTGTATTACCACATGACATCACAAGGTGGAACCATAGACTGTATAAAGAAGTGGACTAAGTGAGTGTGACGTCACCCATAGCGTTCGGCTCCAGTGAAATGAAGCTCATCGAGGCTAGAGCAGTTACAGGGGCCAATTTGGAGCCGAATTCCACATTTGGAATTCCGAGTGTGAATATCATATCAACCAAAGAGCCAATTCAAAGCGAGGCTGTTGAAGGTAACCGCTGGTTTAGCAGGGAGCTCGCGCTTAGCAACGCTATCAATCAAACCTGTTGCTAACGTTAACGGGAGCGACCTCGGGGAAAGAAGGCGCCTGATTTATCTGTTATTAATGTTCATATCTTGATTTATGGACACAATAGCGAAATAAAAACACCAGGATCATATAGAGCGGGTTAATACGAACATTTTAAGACCAAAATGACGAGCCTAACAGCAGCAGTTACAGAGAAAGGGGTGTTTTCTGTTTGAGAGAAGAATTCAACATAAATATGCAGGGTTTGTATGTTTGTGATGATGAAACAACATTATAACATAGATCAGAAAATAGCGTAATATGGGCCCTTTAAATCGCACACAGAACCTATTTTAAGCATTACACAACACTGAAGCACACGCACGGTACAGATTGAAGTGGGAAGGAAGCTAAAACTGGACCTAATGAGTGAGGATACTTAAAATAGGAGGTAGAGGAAATAAGCTGACATAGATCTTAAGTACAAGGTTGTGATCTGATAAACTGCATGCGGCCGCTTTAGCCGTGGCCTTGTATTCTCCCTCTGTCCACACACTGGCTGCTCCTGCTCCACAAATTACACTTCAGATTTATTCTGTGGTCGGCTTCCAGGTGAAGGCTGCTGCTACTGATCAGGTTAAGGCTCCTGTTTGATGGACACTTCGGCCGCATCCAATTTGTGTTCACTTGTGTCCTTGTAAGGGTGTGCAGCATAAGCAAATATTAATATTACGAGTTTCTTTTTCAATTTTCCGAATAACTAAAGTCAGATAATATCAAAGTGCTAAAATATGCCTGTATATGTGTTCTCAGCTTCTTTTACCTTTTGTTCAGTAGATATTGAAAATTCCAGGTCTGAAATTATCCAGTGAAGGTGTATGGAGTTTCAAAACACAGTGGAGCACTCCCTGTATTACCACATGACATCACAAGGTGGAAAAGAGTGTTTTCTGTTTGAGAGAAGAACTCACCCTAAATATGCAGGGCTTGTGTGTTAAACATGTGTGAATGAAACAAAACACAACTCCAGGTCTGTTTACATTATAACAATATTATAAATCAGAAAAGAACATAATATGGGCCCTTTAAACTCTCAAATTATATTGCAAGTTAATTTTATTTTTATTTCTGTCTTTTTAAACAATATACTCAACATTCTAATTTTGCGTAACGTCAAAACAACTTTACTGACTCTCTCTGACAGTCTTCAGACAATATTTTGCCCATCAGTTATATAAACCCCGCCCACTGAGGGAGCTAGGGGGTTTCCAATTGGCTGTCTCTTCTCAGTAGATTTGATTGACAGCTGAGGAGTCAAGGAGTCGAGGAGACCAGTGAACAGAATTGGGAGGCACCCCACAGCCTCATGTGCCTTCACTCAAGCGTGCTGCCAAATAGGAAGTGTTTTTTTGGGGTCACAGGTCAAGGTTTGGCAGATTGTCATAAAACATTAATTGACAACGACATGTTATACACACAAGGTCAAAGGTCACTGCATCTGACTGGAACAGGAAGGATGTCAGCCACATTTAATTTGTCACTTGTCAAGCGTAATGTTATGTAATTATTTGTTTCATAAGTGTTTTTCTTGTTAGTTTTTTTCAGAATTGACTAAACCGTTTGGATGAGAGAGAGGGATGAGAGACAACACATTTCCAAGTCCAGTCCAGTACGTAAAACATTTTTGTTACTTTTGTTTCTAATAGTCTAGTTTTACGTTTGGTAGTTGTTTAAGTAAAAGCAAAAAGTATAAACGATCACTCTTTTCTTAGCGTGATCATCAAAAGTAATGGATTTTTTCTCACTTTTCAAATAGATAAATGCAGGGGCAGCACCAGTGGGGGGGCTTGGGGGGGCACTAGCCTCCCTTAGAATGGCCAATGCACCCCCATAGCTCTCCCAAAGATTTTTGCCCCACTTTCATTCTTTGCATCCAGTTTCGACTAAAAATTTTCAAATGGCGACCACAGTGTTCAAAATGAGACTATAATAAAAACAGAATTCCATATTAGGGTTTATACATCACTACAGGAGCTAACTACCTTTAAGCTTGTTTAAACAGTGGTAGGGGGTGGGGGTATGCTCCATTGTTAAAAGGCTTTAAATAAACTTTTTAAATGAGCACCCACATTGATGACCTTAGCACCCCTTTAGCTCCTCTATCCAAAAATGTCTGGCGCCACCCATGGATAAATGTATAGTCAGATGTTGTGTAGACCTTTGAGACTCTTTGGGACTGAATCTTTACTGTTGAAATAGCTCCGTTTACAGTATTTTGCGATTATTTCTTTAATTAAGAGAGTACTTTGTTGCCGATGGGTTAACGTGTTGAAGTTAGTACGAATCACTGTCTTAATGTTTTGTTATTTATTTATTTGATAGGGACAAGTACGTACATTAGACGTGTAACATACAGCGTCTAGAGCCAAGGCTAATTTGCTGTGTCTGTCCCTAGAAGAGCTTTTACAAAAGGCAATGACATTTTTTGATAAAGGCAAATGCAGGTCCTCACTGGTTTATCTGTGTTTACATGTCTGACTGCTCTTAAAGACACGTTAAAGTTCATGTTTAAAACCAGCCCAGTCTAGGTCCAGTTTCAGCTCAGGGCTTAAGAAGTTCCAGAGTTTAGTGCCCTGGACAGAGAATGCAGACTGGCCCAAAGGGTGTTTTTCTCAGGGGCAACTTCACATTCCCATTGGAAGCTCCTCGTGTGATGTTCCCCACTGCTCTGGGCGGGACTATGGGCTCACTGAAGACACCTGGAGCTCTACACTGCAAATATTTATACATCAATTTTAAATTACAAAACCTAATGCAATTTTCAAAACTAAGAAAGTGTAATCTCTGCAATATCTGGCAATGGTGTGTTCTAACCGTAGACTGTTTATATAAATGGACATAGCTAACCTGCTGCGTTCCAAATAGGAAGTGAGCAAGGGCTGTGCTTCCGGCTCCATCGACTCCAATTCGCTTTACATTAGAAAACTGTCTCCCCTCTCTCTGTAACTGCTGCTGTCAGGCTCATCATTTTGGTGTTAACATGTTCGTATTGACACTTTCTATGTGATCCTGGTATTTTTATTTCGCTATTGTGTCTGTAACTCAAGATATGAGCATTAATAAGAGACAAATCAGCTGCCTTCTTTCCCCGAGGTCTCTCCCGCTAGCGTTAGCAACAGGTTTGATTGACAGCGTTGCTTAGCGCCCGCCCCTTGCTAAACCAGCAGTGCGGGCGTGAAGGGGCGTTACCTTCCACAGCTTCGCTCCAGATTGGCTCTCTGGTTGCTATGATACTCGTGGTCGGAATTCCTAATATGGAACTCGGCTCCAAATTCGCCCCGTAACCGTTAGCCTCAATGAGCTTCATTTGACTGGAGCCGAATGCTATGGGTGACATCACACTCACTTAGTTCACTTCTTTATACAGTCTATGGTTCTAACAGGTTTCTTGTCTAATAAGATGGCCCTATTGTAAATCACCTCACTCCCTGTGCTCCCCAGTTTGCATAACACATCCGCAGACACACACTCTTCTGTCTCATTGGATTCAAGCAAATTATTCCTTCCTGAGTTTAAAAAATTTAAAATCTTTAATGTAATATTTATGTGGACTGGATAACTGTTGCCGTAGCTTCAAACCAGTGATTTATATTGTTAATCCTACCTTCTATTTGAGCCCTTACACTTGTAGCTTAGCGTTAAATGAAATCACAAAGGTGTAGAGTGAAGTAAACAAGGACTTCCTCATCCTCTTGTCAACATGTGGAAAGAACAGGCATTCTCCAAGGAACAGTAAATTATCAATGAAGTAGTGTCCGCTTTAGGATAGGGCTACAGGCCACACTGCCATCTTGTGTTGGTAAATGGAACTTCTTAAACAAAACTAAAACTCAAACTAAAAACCCCAAATTGTAACTTCAAAACAACTTTACTGACTATTGTCTGATTCAGACAATATTTTGCCCATAAGTTAAATAAACCCCGCCCACTGAGAGGGATAGGGTGTTTCCAATTGGCTGTCTCTTCTCAGTAGATTTGATTGACAGCTGAGGAGTCAAGTAGTCGAGGAGACAAGTGAACAGAATTGGGACGCACCCCACAGCCTCATGTGCCTTCCTCAAGCGTGCTGCCAGATCGTCTTATCATAGTGAAATATCAATATAGTGGTCGCTTTAGGATTGAGCTACAGGCCACACTGCCACCTTGTCTTGGTAAATGGAAATTCTTTGGTCAAACTAAAAAACACAAATTGACTTTGTAAGTAATTTAAACTGTAAACATGCAGCGTCTTTTATAGTGGTCAGAGCATCTAGTTAGTGTCAGATTTTTTTCAGCACACAAACTCAGCTTTTTCTCATCATAAGCTAGTAACCTATTCCAAATGAACATTGCATAGAAAAAATAAAATCAGACACATCCTTACAGACATGTAGTTTTCCAGGACATTACATTGAGTTACATTAATTTGCTGGTTACTGACCCTAATCTTAACCATAATCTCTACTTGCCTTAACCTAAACCCTAACTGTAACCTATTTTATCCCATATCGGAACTCGAAATTATTATTTTATTACAGAAACAAAGCTTGTATCCCATTGAATTATAGAAAAGAAATTGTTCAAGCAACCTCTCTTTCCTTACTGGATTATGGAGATATAATCTACATGCAGACTTCAGTCTCTACTTTAAAACCTTTAGAGCCACTCTTGAACTTTGATACTTTTGGTTGTTTTGCTTCTCAAAAATGGAATACATTTCAAGGACAGGCAAAACTGCATTTCAAGGCAGGCAAAACTGGATACTTTGGTGCCACAAATGCAGTTTAATAATCTGGTGATAAACATTTATATTCACACTTGTACCTGTTTTTAATACTTATTTATTTTGTGTGTTTTTTGAGTGCTCTCATTGGGCTCTCCCTGTATAAATAAAGATAAATAAATAAAATGTTGTTGATCTAATAATTAAGGATTTATGTGACGTCATGGAGACCTGACTTTCGTCCTCATGAGAGAAGCAGGTCCCCATAAACTGAGTGTGTGTACAGATTTTAGTCCGCACAATGTGATAAATACCCGCCCATAACATGTCTACTATTTGTCTCCAGTAGGTTAGACTACTGTAACGACCTGCTCACTGGCCTCTCCAAACGACCGTTAAGACAGCTGAACCAGGAAGTACGAGCACATAAGTCCTGTGCTCAGGTCTCTGCAGTGGCTCCTGTGGCTCAGAGAATAGACTTTAAAGCAGCTCTGCTTGTTACAAGTCTCTCCATGGCCCAGCACCAAAGTACATCTCCAACATGTTAGTGCCATATGAACCATCTCACACTCTGAGGACTTCAGGGACTGGCCTCCTGCTGGTGCCCAGAGTCAAGACTAAACCAGGACTAAACCAGGACTAAACATGGGGAATCAGCATTTCAGTTTTATTCAGCTAAAACCCAGAACAGTCTTCCTGAAGATGTGAGACAGGCCTCTACTTTGACAATGTTTAAATCCAGGCTCCAAACGGTTCTGTTTAGCTGTGCATATGACTGAAAGGTTTTTATCCTGCACTCTTCTCTTTTAATGTTCATTTTATTATGATTATTTGTGATTATTTATGTTTTGATTTGTTGTATTGTGATTTTAATGTCTTTCTTTTTCTGCAAAGCACTTTGAATCACTTTGTGCACCAATTGTGCTGTACAAATAAACTTGTATTGCCATTCTCCACCAGAGTTGTTGCCTGATACTAGTTGATGCATTGAGTGGTCAGTGAACCCCTCAGTACAGTCCATAGTAAACACCAGTGTATGAAAGCCCATATGTGCAGGTCTCCTCATGTACTTGTCCTTTAGCCTCTGGACCACATCAATATTACAGCACACCGAGCCGGAGACGAACCAGATCAAATATTCATTCAACTGCCAGACTGTTCTTTTCTTATTTATCTGTGGGTCAGGTATGTGGTCTGGTCATGTGGCTTTCAGTGTAAAGTGTCTGTGTGGGACTTTTCATTATTTGGTGGTTATTGATGTGATGCCATAATCCCAGATGGGGGCAAAAGCCAGTTATCCCGGTTGTAAGAAATATCCAAGAGAACATTTGATAATAGAACTCATACAGGCTGTAATAACAAAATTCTGTTCCCCCCCCATCTCAATGATATTGTGATGTCATTGGACACTTAAAGGGCTAATATTACGCTATTTACTGATCTCTGTCATAATGTTGTTTCCTCATCACAAACATCCCTGGAGTTGTGTTTTCATTCCCACATGTTTAACACACAAATCCTTCATATTTAGGCTGAGTTCTCTCAAACTGAAAACACTCTGTTCCACCTTGTGATGTCATGTGGTAATACAGGAAGTGCTCCACTATATACTATATATACTTTATACAGTTTATATACAAATATATAAAACAAATTAGAAAGATACAATATTGGCACCAACACTACAGTAATTGAGATATTATTGGAGGAACACATACAGCCACAGACTGGAGTGATGATGCCAACATTTAAGAGTCACAGAAAGGGGCTCAGATCAAAGTCTTCACTGAGGCCAGGGTCCCCAAAGGAGCCAGGGTCCCCAAAGTGTACATCCAGAATAACCATCCCATTACTTTCTAGGGTAGGATTTAGGCTAAAATCTAGAGACACAATGTTATTATATGCCTACATACATTACCTTTAAGTAAGCAGGTCCAGATCAATAATTTTAAGTAGTATAGTTATTAGATATTTATTTATATATATATGTACTCTATGAGCTCACACCCCTCACCAGCAGACGGCAGTAATCAATGCAGAGGCAGGGCCGCCATCTTGGCTCTTGCTGCTGTCGTCCATGGGAGCATCACAAACTCTAAACAAAAACATAGCGGATTTACCAAAATTCTCACAGGTATGTCGCTTTTTTTGAAACGTTAAATGATCTAAAGGCTTAAAAATTTTATTTGCGTGTCGCTATATATAATACGCAAACTACAACAGCTGTTTTTAGCCTACAATGTTTGCAGAAATGCGGTGAAAATGCATAGGCCTAGCTACTTGATTCATACTATTTGGACTCTGCAGGGAGAGCTGCTAATAAATGGATCTATAAACAAATGCAATCTCCGTGTATTTGTTTTGTAGTGGCATTTTTAGGGCTGCAGCTTTCGATTATTTTGTAGTCGATTAGTGAGTGATATTTGTTTTGATTAGTCGACAAGTCAAACAATCATTTCTATAGCACATTTACCCTTTTTAAAGGGCTTTTTAAACCAAATAAAAATTGAAATATGACATAGACTTCTAGTTACAGAATATTTACGAATAATGTGCATTAATTATGAGAATCAGAAATTGTTTACTCTTTAATTTACATTTTAATTTAGTAATGGCTCTGTATTTGTTAAAAAGGTCTTTTACCATGTGTTTTAGAGTGTATAATCGTTATTATCTTGATAATGATTATAATGCGATTACAATTATTCCAATTAATTATTGCATCCCTAGTCATTTTCAAACTCATATTGAAAAGTGGAGTCTATCTACTGTCTCTTCATTTAATTTCTGGGTTAATTGTATTTTTCTGCAGAGATCTGATGGTAAAGGAGGAGGAGGAGGAAGATGGACGACCCAGCCGCCAATAAGAACCACATGCCCTGTCCAGTGTGGGCGGGGTCGGTTAGCTGGTCCGGAGACCCCTCTCAAGGAGCCCCTCTGATTCCTCTGCCCACTTCTCAACAGCTTGGACTGGGCTCCACCACAGACTCCAGGCCCATTTATGACCAAATACAAGCATCTGGTCTAAACTGCCTCAACAACTTGCCCTGTAGAGTCAATCCCCAGTCCTCTTCTCGTTTCAAAACTTCCCAGCTTTGCAGTACCTCGACATCAGCCTCACTTTTCGCAAATGCTCCAACCTCGCCCAGTATTTCCAATGTTCTTTCCTTTGCTCAGCTTAGTCAAACGCCTTTAATGCAGCCTACAAATCATGCTAAAAATACAATACGGCCTTCTCTTTACCAAACAACTCAACATCTGGCCTCATTCCAGCCCTTATTATCAAATCAAGCTTTATCCAGTGCACCCCAGGACCTGCCTGTCAGTCTGCCATCATGCTCACAGCGGTCAAACCAGGTTGTCAGGAGCAAACCGACAGATGTAGACACGGCTCCTGTTGGTGGACAGGTGAACATCCCTGCCGTCCCCACGCAGATCATATCCCAGTGGAGGCAAAACCGTAAGGGTAAGCTGTTTAGAAATCATTGTTAGCATTCTGTTACATAATGTACATATGGTGGTTTGAGAGGGGAATTAAAGAAGCAATTTTTGTTAGGAACGACTTATAAATAGGATATAAATGATGTCTAATTACATCCTCAGACCTAAATCTAAACAAAGAAAACAGTAGTGCTAGCAGTGTTCAACAGTGATCTGACCAGAAGTGAAGAAGCGGCTTGGATGAGCAGCGAAATGTTTTCACTTCTACAACTTTTTGTCCACTTGACAGATTTGAATTTGTTCTTTTACTATGGATCATACCTGGATGACTGAGGGATCACACAGACATAGTACACATGTTTTTTATCTAGTACGCGTTTCATTGAATTGCTAAACTGTATTTTGTTACACTGTACTACTACAAGTGTAATGATGACAATAAAGTTGAATCTAATCTACAAACTTGAAATGTATAAAAGCACCTGAATGTATTTGGCATGTAATTGTATAATAATAATGAATCAAGATAAAATGTCTGTGTAATCCCTCAGTCGTCCAGGTATGATCCACAGAACTGAAGAAGCGACTTAGATGAGCAGCGAAACGTCTTCAATCTAAAAACGTTTTTGTCCAGTTGACAGATTTACTACTATCAAGATAAAAATGATTAGTTTAGTTATCCACATCCACTGAGATTTATACAAACTTCATCACCTTCAACCTCTGTTATATACAAGACAGAAACCAGAAAATTAACTTTGACATTTGAAAAGTATGATTTCTTAAAGCTGCTCAAAGTGGCTAAAGTTTAAAACCATCATGTATTTTGTTTTTCAGGAAATAAGAAGAAATCTCCCAATGCTCAGGCAGCGCAAAGAACAAACACAGCTTCTCAGGTAAATTAACCCACAATATATTTATTTAAAGGGCTCATATTGCACTATTTTCTGATCTATGTTATAATGTTTCCTCATCACAAACACACCTGGAGTTTTGTTTTGTTTAATTCACACATGCTTAACATACAAACTCTGCATATTTAGGCTAGTTCTTCTCTTAAACTGAAAATACTCTGTTCCACCTTGTGATGTCATGTGGTAATACAGGAAGTTCTCAACTGTGTTTTTAAACCATACACCATCCATAAACCTTCACTAGAATCATTTGGATAATTTCAGCCCTGGAATTGCCAATGTGACAAAATGTGAAAGGAGCTGTTAACTTGAAAACTACCACTTCATGACATCACAAGGTGGAATAGAGCATTTTGTGCTTTGGAGATGTAGACAGACTAATAATAAAGGGTTACTCAGACATGTGTGAATGAAACAAAACACAACTCCGGGTATGTTTTTGAAGAGGTAACAACATTATAACTTGATTTAAAGCAAGTCAGAGTAAATTTTGTGTAATGTAGGACCTTTAAGTAGGAATACATTTGATGTACTTTCTATATCCAGATATTTATGAGACCTTCAATAACACATTTTACCTCACAGGCCAGTACTGAGTCACGCAGTGCACTTATGCAGCAGCGGCAGGAACTTCTGAAAAAACTGTCAGATTTGGATGCACTTGTAAGTGTTTTTATTACAACTATGATGGCTCTTTTTTCAGTTTATCTTTACTTCTTACATGTTTAATTTCTTTCTCTTATAAAGCTGAAAACGATGCCTTCAGAGGACATGGAGAGTGAGGCGGCGTCACTTGCTGCTGACCTGGTACGACTTCAGTTTCATCCAGTATTTGTTTTAAGTTTTATTTATTTATTAATCTTGTTTTTCCATTTTAGACTCCTGTTGCAAATGATACTGCACCTCAAGAATATCATGATGAGTCCAGTGACTTTTCAGAGGTTAGTACACTGTCTTTACAGAGAGGTTGGTTAATGATTGGTAGAGTGGCCACAATTTGTACTCTGTAAGTAATGGCACTTCTTAATTAACATAACATAAAACTGATCTAGATGTGTTATGTAGCTGTTACTTATCCCTCAAGTAATTGCTCAACAGCTTTGTATAAATAAAAATTCAAACATTAAGAGATGTTCTGGGTCAACTAGGATCAGTTAATAGTCTTATTACATCAATTTACATGCCCTACCAGGATATCGGCTGAATCGATATTTGGAAGCCGATATCCAATCCAGCAAATTTCTCAGTATCAGTTACCAGTATTGGTTACCAGTATCGAATCGGTGCATCCCTGCTTTCTCTTAGGAGCTGCAGTCTTCCACTATATACATGTAAATGGAGACTATAGCTCTATTTTTGTGACTACCAGCGCACGATTAAGACTGGCTAGAATGATATCCAATCCAGCAAATTTTACTGGATCAGTCAATATTTATCATGGGGACTTTTTCTTTGCTTTACTGGGAAATTTGTAGTCATTTTTTGGTTAGATGATAAGATTTAAGCCTTAAAAGATGGAATGAATAACTTCTACGACTCATTACAAATGCAAACTAACTAACAACTAAAGTGTTGCATTCTGCTATGTATTTATTGCAGCTCATGATTTTTTTTACCTTATTATACATTTAGATTGTTTTTGTGGTTTAAATCTGCACTTGCATTGTTGTGTCAGTGGCATAAAGTAGTTTCGATATTATCGTTTATCATCTATATTTACTTCAGCGATATATCGAACTGGATACATGTGTTCACTAATCTGCTCGAAACGAATAAATAAATGAAAATAAAATGAAATGAACTTTAAAATAAGCTATCATCACAGGCCTAGTGCTCAGACTATGGAACAGGGCCCTCTGCCTGTCAGATTCTCACAGCCTTCAACACAGTTTAAGACTAGGCTGAAAACCCACATTCTCCCTGGCATTTAATACTAGCTAGACAGGATATCTTGGTGTCTTATTGTTCTTTTCCTATGTATCGTGTTATCTGTATATTTGTTTTTTGTTGTTTTTCTGTGAAGCACTTTGGTCAGCTCAAGTTGTTTTAAATATACTATATAAATAAACTTAAATTGCTTTAATCACTAGATCAATGCATCACTTAAACTGGGTATATTTAAAATGAATTTGAATCATTTTGTATGTTTTCTAGTGTGCAGACGTTCCTTCGGGGGATGACAGCAGTCCTGGATTCTTACCTGTTAGCGATGACGACGTTTCGGACTCAGTGGAGAGTTCCTCAGACGAAACCCCCCATAAGAAAACCACATGCAATACTCGACTTAAAGCAAAATCAAAGGCTCACCCAGCAGCTAAAGACAAACGCAAAAGAACTCTGAAGAGGAGGTACACACCCAAGTCCTCCATTTTGGTTTTGCAATGTGTGAGCAAGAAAGGCAAGCGAGTGTATGACAAAAAGAATTACTGCTTGTTCTGCTCCAAACCGTTCAGTAAGCTGTCTAGACATCTCGAAATGGTCCACAGTCATCAAGAGGAGGTTGCAGATGCATTACAACATCCCAAGCATTCCAAAGAGAGACTAAACATTTGGAATAGGCTGAAAAATAAGGGAAACTTCGCTCACAACAAGGATGTGCTCAAAACGGGGAAGGGGTTTCTGGCAGCTGTGAAAAGACCAAGAACGCCTGTTCAAGATTATGAGTTTGTCCACTGTCTGTATTGTCAGGGACTTTATATCAGCAAAGGGTTGTTCAGACACATGAAGAAATGTCCAGAGAAGATCAAGAACAAAGATGAACCCAAAATAGGGAAGAAACGTCTGGCTTTTAGATGTGTGCTTGAAACACTGGGGCCAGACATCAGTGAAGGTTTTAAAGGGCTTCTGTCTCCAATGATCAACGACCCGGTCACACAAGCCATTCTGAATCATAAGGTGATTCTGCAGTTTGGAGAGAGCATGTTTAAGCAGCAAGGAGCTGACCCTAATCGACACGAGAACATTAGACAGAACCTTCGACAAATCGCTCGACTTGTGCTCGAAGCCCAAAAGAGGACACCTCTAAAGGAGATGGAGGACTTCTTTGAGCCTGCGAACTTCAAACATGTCGTCTCTGCCGTCAACATTGTAGCAGGGTACAATTCAAAGACTAACTCTTACACCAGCCCCTCTCTTGCAATTAAACTGGGCTACCAACTTCAAAAGCTCTGCAGTATTGTGGAGAGTAATGCTATTGAAAGTGGAGATGAAAGCAGAGCCAAGTCTGCTCAAAGCTTCCTTGAAGTGTACAAGACTAAATGGAATAAACTTGTATCTGCAAGTGCACTAACCACTCTGAGAGAGACAAAGCGTGTTAAAGAGAAGAGTGTGCCTTCAGTCGATGATGTTAAATGCCTGAACTCTTATGTGACCAATGCTCACACTGTGGCTGAAAACAAGTTCAGAGAGCACGTCTCTGCTGAGACATACGCCGCTCTGGCAAAGGTGATACTCAGCCGCGTTATTCTGTTCAACCGGAGGAAGCCTGCGGAAGTGTCGGGCTTAAGACTAGAAGATTTCCTGTCCCGGAAAATGTACAATACTTATAACTACTCTGGAGTCTCCCTGTCGGACCTTGAGAGGACCATGTGCCGGTTCTT
This sequence comes from Periophthalmodon schlosseri, assembly GCA_000787095.1. Taxonomy (NCBI): domain Eukaryota; kingdom Metazoa; phylum Chordata; class Actinopteri; order Gobiiformes; family Gobiidae; genus Periophthalmodon; species Periophthalmodon schlosseri. The sequence goes on from JACM01045660.1 coordinate 25,646, forward strand.
CACTCGGATTGAAATCCGAGGGACCTGTGGCCGGATAGTTCCTGTGCTTCTAAAGCAGTCCTTTGTGTTTGGCTTGGAGCTCCTGGTGAAGAACCGCGAGGCGTGTGGGGTCCCTGCTGAGAACCCCTTCCTGTTTGCCCGACCCACCGCTCTGACGGCCTACAGCGGCTCCACCATCCTACAGAACTACGTCAAAGACTGTGGAGCGAAGTCTCCCAAAACTCTCACCACAGCCAAAATCAGGCTGCACTTTTCAGCCATGCTGCAGATGTTAAACCTCGATGAAAATGAGGCCAACCAGATTCTGGGACCAAACTATCAAGTTTTACAAACCACCAGGACAGATATCATTGAACAACCAGGTGAGTGTGCCCGAGTGTGTGTGTGCGCCCATAACAGCCACTGCACTTTTTTGGACGGGTAAACAGTTTTGTCCTTTTGCCTTCTTTATCATAGGGACATTCGAGGACATAGGGACCCAAACATCTGCACAGTGGGGACAAAATCAGTTCTCCTGTAACTACAACCGACCAGCTGCTTACTATCCCGACCAGAGCCAACATGCACAGGCACCAGTGCAGGGCCCTGTACCAAAGCGCCTCATCTCAGATAAACCACAGAGAGGTACAGTAACTAAACATCCTGTTTTCCTGTTGACAAAGATTATCATGGCTAAAATAATTGCGATTTATGATAACGTGATAATTATGAAAAAAAAGTGCTGACAACTTAAAAATGTAATGCATATTAATGATTATAATTGTAATATTATGAATAGGTTTCATGTTTAAAGAACTGAAAAGTGAGAACAACAACAATCCAGAACAGAACTTTGTTTTTTTTTTCTGCAGTTTGGTGGAATATTGGAAAATCCTTTTGTTGGTGATAATCAGAAATTACAAATATACCAGAAACATTTATTATCTACCCTTTTTATTGCAATAAACACTATTATTTTGTACTGTTTCATGCCTATTCTGCACTAGGCCTGTCACGATAACAAATTTTGAAGTACGATATATTGGTAAAGAAAATGTAGACGATAAACAATAATATTCAATGCCACACGATCACCCTAAAGCAAGATTTCCCCCCAAAAAACTATTCTATATGTACAGTATTTTTAATGAACATGAGTATCAATGAAACACTTCATAGACGTTATTTATTCAATCCTATACAGCTCAAAACTTCAGAAGTATAAAAAATAAGAAAAAGTTCCGCACTAGTACAAAGTGCCCACGATAATTTTGCCCCCCAAAAATAATGATTCCATTTATCATGTATTGAACGATAAGTCGATATCATGACAAGCCGACTCTCCACAGTCTGTGAACTTCTTTCCTGTCATGCTCACAGTGTCTCAGAAGAACAAACAGAAGTGGGACGAGGCGGAGGTCCGGGCTGTAGAGCGGCACATGATGCGCTTCATTCACGGACAGAAAATCCCTCAGAAGATGGACTGCCTCCAGTGTCTCGACGCTGAACCCGAGGCTCTGAGGGCGCGCTCCTGGAAAGGTGTTAAGGACTATGTCAGGAACCGGATTACAGCACTGAAGAGAGAGGAGAGCAGAAGTGCTTTGAAAAACCTGCCACCAACCAACTGGCCCTCCCAGGATACAAGCGGTTATTACCAGCTATGAACATGTAGTAGCCAAATTGTGTATTTCTGGAGGTTTGTCACGACCCTATTTAAGTATTTTATCGCTCATTATAAAAAGAGCTGTTGTTTTTAGTAGCCAAAATGTTATATCTTATTTATGTTTTATTAACCAGCCTTATGTAAAAAATATTTGCAATGTGTTATGAAGCAAACTGATAAACTTTTGTGTTTTCTATTCTGGAATTCAATTCATTTAATCTAATTACATTTTATTTTCATGGATATACTTGATAACATCAACATTGTAGCTTTAAATATCCTATATTACACAAAATTGAGTCTTGTGAACTTTTAGCCATGTTATAATGTTGTTACCTCCTCAAAAACATACACAGAGTTGTGTTTTGTTTCATTAATTTGAGTAACGCTTTATTATTAGTCTGTCTACATCTCCAAAGCTCAAAATGCTCTGTTCCACCTTGTGACGTCACGAAGCGGTAGTTTTCAAGTTAACAGCTCATTTTAACTTTTGTTCAATAGAGATTGGCAATTCCAGGTCTAAAATTATCCAAATGATTCTAGTGAAGGTGTATAGAGTTTAAAAACACAGTGGAGCCCTTCCTGTATTACCACATGACATCAAACACAGTGGACCCTTCCTGTATTACCACATGACATCACAAGGTGGAACTGAGTGTTTTTTGTTTGAGAGAAGAACTCAGCCTAAATATGCTAAACATGTAAATGAAACAAAACACCAGGTATGTTTTTATTGAGGAAACAATATTATAACACAGAAAGAAAAAGAAAATAGCATAATATGGACCCTTTAAAAGCACATTCCATGGAAACGCGAGGAGCAAGTGCCACTTTTATTTTGAAAGGGAAGACGGAAGATGCCAAGTTAGTGCGTGCTACTTGACGCAAAATAGAAGATGCGGAATCAGGCATCTTGTTCTCTTTGCGGTCAAGACAACATTTATGGCAGGTGTGGGTTATGGTCAGCAAAATTAATCAAATAAACCAGAATATTTGAAATGTAAAGGATACAGCGGTGTAAATAGCGCGATCGAGTCCAAGCCGGAGCCCTCTGCCTGTAGTGAAGCTCCTCGTTTCCGCTAAACCAAGGTAGGCTATGTTGCGTTCATTGTAGCACCACCAGATATGATAATTTAGAATCTATCTTAAGTAACTACCCGAGAATTAAAGATAAGTTTAAGTAGCACCTATTCACTTAATGCAGTGTTGGTGTTACGCTTTCTGTACTGTTAGCATTCCGCAGGCTACTTTCTGCGCACCAGTTAGCTTCTTTGACTTCTGCCTGTGCGCGAGTATTAAAGTTAATGCTAGTTGCTATAGTTTGCATTTTATCTACGTTTATCTTTTATCTGTCAATATTATAGTGTATTCTGTTAATTTTGCATCTCCTAGGAAAGACCGTCAGTGATGGTGTTGGAGGAGGATGGAGTCTTCAGCCAATCAGAGCGCGGCTTCCCCTCAGCAGTGGGCGGGACAAAACAGCTGGTCCTCAGTTTCCTCTGTTCAACCCCATCACAATCCAATTTCTACTTTTCAGCATCTCACCCTGACCTCCCCCCATCACCCGGAGTCATCCCTAAACCATTCACACTCAAATAACACAAATTGGCCTAGTTCTCGCTATGATTCTTCAGTCTATCCCGGGAAACCTCCTCGTTCACTTCCTGTTATTTCCAATGGGACTCTGCAGCTACAACCTCCACCTCTCCACCCCACTCAGATCAACCCCCAGTCAATCTGTGGCCCTGTTCAGCAGCACCTCTCAGATCAGAGGTTACTAAATGGGCCCCAATCTCCTCTTCAAAATAGTTCTTCCAATAACCTGTACTCGTTTGGCCATAATACAAATCTAAATCAGCTGTACAGTCCTTTGCAGCCAGCTAATGTGGAGTCTGCTGGGTACGTCCAAAATTATACATCGCCAACGTCACCAGTTCAACAGCAGCCCCAGTGGTCCACTTCAACTCCAGGTAAGTTTGTCATTTGTACTAGTAAGTAAAAAAAAAAATAGGACATGTTTTCCTAATTATTACATGGTTTGGTGGGGTAGAACCTGTGGTAAATATTTGTCATAACTTTACACCATTTAAGTAGCAGTTTGTGGAAAAAAAAAACGTTGAGAAGAAAAGTACAAAAATAAAGGTAATAGCAGTGAGTTCTAAAACATGTCCAACCAGGAAAATTATGATCTTTACCCAGTTAAAAAACTAGACGTGCTTTTTAGTAATACTGTAAATATGTTGACTATGTTGTTGTGAAATGAGTAGCCTATTAATTTTAAGTCATGGAATGTGATATTTGCTTTTCCCTATAGGAGCTGTAAAGCACTTTGTTCCTGATGCAGTTGGGCAGTCTCCAAACTCCGAGTCTCGTTATGGACTTGACCCTGAGTCTCTTCCCAGTGCTGTAAGTTTTTAGAGTTGTTGTTTTTGGGGTTTTTTTTTCTTTCTATCTGTTGGAGCTATTTGTCTTGGTTTAGTTACAATATATACAGTATATTTTGCCAATTAAGTTTTTTTCTTTTTATTTCTTGCTTATGTTAATATTTTGGTTATTGTTTTTATTTTGCATAGATTAGTTAGTTATTTGCATAATTTCTGAAATTCAAATTTTGTAATTGTTTAGATAACGGTTTCTTTGAATGAAAAAAAAGTTGATACTCTGTATAGATGTTGACAATGATGATAAAAATAATATTGTTTTAGAGAATAGAATGTAATTTTCAACACAGTGTAATAGCAGTGTCTTTAATATTACCTTGTGGTCTTAAGCTTCTTCTGATATGGATCAAGACCATTTTAAAACTCTTCAGGAAAGCTCACATTTTTCAGTATTAGTAGTTGTTCATTTGAGTAACTAGTTTCAATTCGAATAGTATCTGGATATTGATTCTTGTATAAAAGCTTGTATACATAGCTGTAAGTATTTTGAGTTGTTGTTTTTGTGTAGACAAAGCTTTTTGTCTTTGCTATGAACATTTTTTTTTGAAGAAAAGCTTAATTCTTATTCTGGGATCACGATGATGACAATAGAATATAGTTTTCATTGCAATATAATAGGAGTTTTTTTTAGTGTTATCATGTGGTTTTATCAGGAAAGATTCAATGTTGTCCTATTTATGATTTATTTCAGTACTGATGCTTTTTTGCTCAAGCATGTATCTAGATTCAGTATTACTTTTAGTATCGATTTGTAGAATCTGGATATCGATTCTTATATAAAAGGATTCTTTGTATAAGTATGATTAAATTGTATCTCTGGCCCAGGTAAAAGTAATGGCAGAGGACCAGGCCCAATGGGAGGGGAAAGTGTATATCTCCGAGCCTCCTTCTCGTCTTCCTCCTTTGCCCACTACGTCCTGTACCGTAGAAGACAAAGGTAACACGACTCAACTATATCTAGTAATTCTCACTTTTGTCTTAAAGGTCCTATATTACGCAAAATTGACTCTTGTGAGCGTTAAACCATGTTATAATATTGTTACCTGCTCAAAAACATACTCGGAGTTGTGTTTTGTTTTATTTACACGTTTGAGTTATCCCTTTATTATTAGTCTGTCTACACCTCCAAAGCTCAAAATGCTCTGTTCCACCTTGTGATGTCATGTAGTAGTTTTCAAGTTAACAGCTCCTTTTACCTTTTTTTAGTAGAGATTGTAAATTCCAGGGCTGAAATCATCCAAATGATTCTAGTGAAGGTGTATGGAGTTTAAAAACACAGTGGAGCACTTCCTGTATTACCACATGACATCACAAGGTGGAACAGAGTGTTTTCAGTTTGAGAGAAGAACTCAGCCCAAATATGCAGGGTTTGTGTGTTAAACATGTGAATGAAAGAAAACACAACTCCAGGTCTGTTTGTGATGAGGAAACAACATTATAACATGGATCAGAAAATAACGTAATATGGGCCCTTTAAATACCCCCTGTCTGTGAAGTAAGCAAATAAAATGCAAAATACATACCTAAAATCATTCAATTTATCATAGAGGAAAAATCTGAAATTATTCCTACTACCTCCTGCTAAAAGTTCACCTAGTCCTGCACCCCTGGTTGGGACACACTGCTATATGCATATACTTTCATCATGTAAACCCTTTGTTTTTATTATATCTTTTAAACTCAGGCAGTGCGAGTCCGTTTGCCATCCGGGCCACTTCATATTGCTTTCCCTGTGACGCTCAGACCACTCAACTCAGCCATTTACCACTAGGGGCGCTCATCTCTCCTCTGGCCGGAGTCAACTTTGGACAGGTGTGATTTTTGTTGACGAGTACAGTTCAACAAATTTAAAGGTATATTATGACACTTTTCTCGTGGATGGTACCTGAGTGGAAACGTTATTGTTTTATTGGAATCAGAAAACAGAAACCGTATATATTCACTACCAGTCAAAAGTTTGGACACACATTTTTTTTTTTTAATTTTTACTACTTTCTACATTTTATATACATACAGAAGACATCAAATATATGAAGCAAGATATTTGGAATTATGTTGCAAAGAAAAAAAGGTTTAATAACGCTACTAAATATTTTTCGACAAAGCAAAGGGTGGCTACTTTAAGGATATTTTTTCTTTGCTTCATAATTCCATGTGTCTTACGTAATATATTTGATGTCTTCTGTATGTATATGAAATGTAGAATGTAGGAAAAATAAATTAAAAAAAATACACTGAATGAGAGGGTGTGTCAAAACGTTTGACTGGTAGTGTAAAGTATATAGTACATTACAAACATATCTATTTTGTATTTTTTTTTATTACATATGTTTTTATAGCTCATACCTTGAAAAACATGCATTCTTATTGTGAGTGGGATTGCCTCTCACCAGATCTGACATGTAGCTTGACCTGATGACGTTACCTGCTGGTCTCCATGGAGATTGCTAAGTCATGCCATACTCCGAAACATTCTTGTCAAAGCAGTGACATCATGGAGACAAGCAGGTGACGGACCATCCACCAGAAAAGCGACGTATTGCACCTTTAACACTCTAATCTGTTAATCATATGCAAATGTTATGGAGAACTGGTCATATTGTGTGTTTCCCCGTCAGAGCGTCCTGCCAGACTGCACAGAGTCAGAGTGTATTGCAGGTTGCGGTTCTTGTGGGGCCTTTATGTGTCCTGCTATGGGCTGGCAGGACTGTGGTCAGAGGTACTCCTGCCCATTCTGTGGAAAACTCAGTGAAGGTAAAATAATTTCTTTTAGAGGTGGACAGTAATAATCATAGTTAATCCAGTCGAAATGAGCAAAAATATGGGTGTAAATGTCTTAGTTGAACAGTACAATGAAACACAAATAACAATATATAACCTTATACATTATGTAAGTTTACTCTCCACTTGCAGCTGTTTTAGTTTTCTTCTTATAAACAAAATATTGCCAATTGTTATAAAATGATATAAATGTTTTATCTCATGTTATAGTGCCGTGGCAGTTTTACCAGCCGACCAAAGGAGCTGAAGGTGTTCGAGTGGACAAAGAGAAAAGACCTGAACTTTGTCTGGGGTCATATGAGGTCATCCACTCTCAAAAGGTTAGTCTACGCTTCTATGTACCACCTCTTGATGTGGGAATGTGGTTTGCAGTTATATCATTTTAAAGAATAGAAATAATAAAGTGAAGTCAATATTTGTTACATTTTTTCAATTTTTGTTCTTAGGGTGAAGCTGCTGTAATGTTACTGGCCCTAGACGTGTCTGTCCAAGCGCTGAGAGGAGGTCATTTAGAGTTCATAACACATCAGATACGCACTCTGCTGACCTCTTTGAATGGGTACATACATTTATATCAAACTGTTTCATTTTTTCACCCACATGGTAAATATGGCCTTAGTGTCCTTGTTAGTATATCACATCTTTTTAACTCAAATGGCTCATCGAAGCCAGCAGTTATAGGCGCAAATTCGGAGCCGAGTTCCATATTTGGAATTCTGACCACAAGTATCATCGCAACCAAAGAGCCAATCTGGAGCGAAGCTGTCGGAGGTAACACCCCCAGCGGGCGGGAGCTTAGTAACGCTGTCAATTAAACCAGTTGCTAATGTTAGCGAGTGTGACCTCGGGGAAAAAAGGCAGCTGATTTGCTCTTATTAATGTTCATATCTTGAGTTACAGACACAACAGCGAAATAAAAATACCAGGATCATGTAGAGCGGGTTAATGCGGCGGCCAGCAGGTTAGCTATGTCCATTTATATATACAGTCTATGAGCTGAACAAATACTAGACATGGAAGTAGGAAATATGAATGAAAGCTTTATATCTGGAAAATAAGTAGTAAAAAGTATTATTTAGTTTACACAATATTTCAAAGGGTAAATTAAGTTATAAAGGCTGGCAGATTGTTTGTTTAAAAAAGGAGCTAGTCTTTGGAACGACTGAATTAAAGTGCATAGGTTAGACTACCTATTTGAGTTGTGTAAAATTATTATTAATATCTACCTTGAGTACTATCCCACCAAACTTAGTAATAATTTGAAGAAGTTGAGAATATTGCTATGCTGATCCCAAAGACTTGGCTAAAAACCCACTGTTGGTTTGTTCATTGTTTTGCTTTCAGAGAGGATGAAGAAACTTTGGCAGATGTTCGTGTGGGTTTGATGACTTATGACAACAGAGTTCACCTGTATGACCTGAGCCCCGCCCTGTCCCGCCCACACATGCTCGTCATCACTGAGACTGACGAACTTCAACTGCCCATATCCAGTGGGCTCCTGGTTCCTCTGAAAGACTCCATAGACAGTGTTAACAGGTATTACACAGCAGACTGTATAAAGAAGTGGACTAAGGGAGTGTGACGTCACCTATAGCGTTCGGCTCCAGTCAAATGAAGCTCATCGAGGCTAGAAGTTAGGAGGCGAATTTGGAGCCAAGTCATATATTAGGAATTTCGACCGCGAGTATCATAGCAACCAATCCGGAGCAAGGCTGTTGCAACGCTGTCAATCAAACCTGTTGTTAGCAGGAGCAACCTCTAGGAAAGAAGGCGTCTGATTTGTCTGTTATTAATGTTCATAGCTTGATTTACGGACACAATAGCAAATTAAAAATACCAGGATCATGTAGAGCGGGTTAATACGAACATTTTAAGACCAAAATGACGAGCCTGACAGCAGCAGTTACAGAGAGAGGAGCGACAGTTTTTCAATAGAAAGAAAGAGGTAATGGAGCAGGAAGCACGCTCCATGCTCATTACCAATTTGAAACGCAGTGGCTAGCGGGTTAGCTATATAATGTATATACAGTCTATGGTCACAATATCAAATTTTTGTATTACGATTATTGTGAGAATCATGATTATACAATTATTTATACCAAAGTATTTTACCAAATTCTCTAGTATGTGACCAGGTTTAGTAAATCAAACTTTCTTAATGATAAAGTTAAGTAATTGTGGCGTAAAAAGCTAGATACAAAAGCGCATTACATTTTGCTTCACTTTTTGGAGTGAATAGAAAATACTTTAATTTTCAAGATTATTCTTACGATTACATTGTGACCTGAATAATCACTATTATTGATTAAAGCCGACCTATTCTGCAAAATCGACTTTTCAGAGCTTTTAACCATGTTATAGTTGTTTCCTTCTTATTTACCCTCTCAAAGTTGTATTTGGAGTGATTCGAGCAATTTTTAATCACTTTTGGAGTGATCGAGCAATTTTTAATCACTTACTTTCAAAACGCCATATTGCCGATCAATCCCTGTTTTTGCCGCCACTTACATGGCCACTGTGACATACGCACTTCGTTCTCCAATTTTATTTTCTTAATCGATGATGCATGTAGGATGCAGCAGCGTTGCGTAGTCATTTTGGTACAAATGAAAAAAAATCCACTTCTAGCTATCGTGATCGGCAGCTCTCCATAGACGGCTCTTTGTTGTGATGTGGTGACGTCAGCCCCATTGGGCACCGCAGTTTTCTAACGCGGAAGTCAGCGGACTTGTTTCTTTAATTAAGTTGTTTTAGGTGAATATTGCGATTTAAAATGTGCAAATTATAACATAATGATCCACAGGTGTCATAGATTATATCTATAGAGCAGACACAAGCACAGTAGGTCTTTAACAGAATAATTTTGATATCCCAAGTTGGATCCCTTTCAGATGTTATCTTTTTGTGGGTTTAACAGGACATATTATATTACTGATATTGCTACCCCTGTAAAATGTTGCAAATGTCAATTTTAAAGAACAAATTGAATCGTCTTTTGTGTTTGCTTTTCAGTGTATTACAACTTATTCCTCAGTTCAGTCCAGAACAAAATGACACCGGTGGAGTTCCCATAGAGCTGCCAGTCCACGCAGCATTAGCCATATTCCAGGTCTCTATACAAGTTTTTGTGTGAATTTACAAATCTTTTTAGTTGAAGAGATTTAACTGACATAATGTTTTTAGACTTTGAATTGTCCTGGAAAGTTACTGATCTTCCATGCTGCCCCTTTAATTGAGATGGGAACTACGCAGACATCTTCAGGTTTTTTCGGCTCCAATAAACCAAAGGTGAGGTTCATACACCACTGTGTATGTAGTTGAGTTGTGGATGTAACTGTGGTTCTGTGAATCTCAGACAGTCACTACAGTTATTCTTACTTGAGTATTCACATTAATCGTTTGAATTTTGTTTTGCTTTTCTAGTCCATCTTCCAGCCATCAGAAGGAGCCGTGTCATTGGTCAGAGACTGTGTCCGTCAGGGCTGTAGCGTTCACCTGTTTCACCTGTCACAAGAGCTGGTGGGCGGGGCTTGGCCTGGTCACATTCCTTATTTAACAGGAGGAGCTCTGAACACCTACCACCACCTTCAGGTCCCATGACATAATAATCTAACTCATTGTAATGTTATGTAATAGCTGTTTCTATGGAGAGTAAATGAATTATGCATGAAAATATAGAGCATTTTTAGTATCTGGAAAAGTTGTTTTGCTCATATAAAACATTTTGGTTTGTTTTTTTGGAGCATAGACTGTATAACGAAGTGGACTAAGTGACTGTAAAGTCACCCATAACGTTTAGCTCCAGTCAAATGAAGCGCAAATTATAGCAACCAAAGAGCCAATTCAGAGCGAGGCTGATGAAGGTAACGCCTCGTCCCGCCCGCACCGCTGGTTTAGCAGGGAGTGGGCGCTTAGCAACGCTGTCAATCAAACCTATTGCTAACGCTAGTGGGAGTGACCTCGGGAAAAGAAGGCGCCTAATTCGTCTGTTATTAATGTTCATATCTTGATTTACGGACACAATAGTGAAATAAAAATGCCAGGATCGTGTAGAGCGGGTTAATACAAACATTTTAAGACCAAAATGATGAGGCTCCCTGTTACACAATTCACTTTACACTGAAAAATTGTCGCCCGAGTTGATGGAGCCAGAAGCGCGCCCATGATCACGTCCTATTTGAAACACGTCAGCTAGCAGGTTAGCTATGTCCATTCATCTATACAGTCTTTGGTTTGGAGACGCGTATCCTCAAAGTGAAGTTGGGCAAAATCTTCTGCTAGTTGCTAATTTTTCTGTTTCCTACATTCATTATTTCCAGGGTGAAATGGATAAAGAGCGCTTTTCTGCTGATCTGAAGAGAACTTTTGCCATGATGAACACAGGCTTCAGGGCTGAACTCAAAATATGTGTTTCTAAAGGTAAGCACATCCTAACATGTAGAGATGCACTTAGAGGCAACACCTATGGGTTAACATAATGCCAGAAACTGTATATACAAATGGACATAGGAAGTGATCATGAGCGCACTTCCGGCTCCACTTACTTACTAGCGTTTAACCTTTTTTGTCCAGTCTAAATGCAAACAATCTCAAGATCATATTCCTCATGTGTGCTCAATCTTGTGGGATTTTGTCTCGTGAGATATTCTGGCACGAGATCTTGTCCCATCCCTAAATCTCATACATGGATAGTTATGTTTTGTTCTTGTTATTTTCTGCAGATATGCGTGTTTTGGGTTGTTATGGGCTCTTCCTGCCCGGTCCTAACCCCTCATCTGTTCCCATGGCGAGTGTTGATTGGTGGACGACGTTAGCTCTGGAACTGGAACATATCAGAAACTTGAATGAAACGAAAGGAGTAGCAATACAAGTAATTTCATATCTACGGTTTTAGTAACATTTTAAGTTATTTTGTTTAATTCCCTGACTCGTTCTGCCCTCCAGACTGCTCTATCTTACACCACATGGACAGGAGAGAGGAGGACCAGGGTTCACACAGTCGTATTAAAATGTTCACTCCACCTACAGGATGCTTTTAGACATTACCAGGCCCAAACACTACTCACTTTTTACAGCAAGAAAAGTAAGATCTCTAAACAACAGCGGTAATCACAATCTTAGAAGTACCATATGGACTAAATAATAAACATTTTCGCTTGTTTTTGTAGTGTATTGTGCAGTGCTGGAGCGCCCCCTGCAGGAGCTGCGAGAGGAACTGCAGACACAGATCACAGAAGCCTTGGCGTGTTACAGAAAACACTGCTGTTCTGCCTCAGTTTCTGCTGGACAGGTACATACTTGGTTTACATTACAGTAACCTTTGTAACATGAACTGTTATGTAGAGCCAAAATACTAATTATGCATAACCTAAAGCTTTTATCAGTGATGGAAGAAGTACTAAATTTTGTTATTTAAGTAAAAGTACAGATACAGAGGTAAAAAGTTACAAGTAAAAGAAAAAGTATCACATGAGTAAAAGTATTAAATACCTGTTTAAAAATGTTCTTTAAGAGTAAAAAGTAAAAGTATTTCACACAAGTGTTGTTCATTTCTCAAAGTATAAATGTAGTACTGTTGATTAAAAATGATACATATTTTGCTCAGCAGTAACAATATGAATCAGTTTCTTCATTTTTCTCACGAATTTTGTGTAATTATTTTTGTTTGCTCAAAGCCGAAGTTTGAACTCAAAAACTTTAGTCAGGTTATCATCACGAACATGGTAAAAATAACCCCTCAAATCATATGAAACGTACTCTTTACTTTTCAGTCCAGTTCAAAAATGTAGTGGAGTAGAAAGTACAGATACCTGCTCTCAAATGTAGTGAAGTAAAAGTAAAAAGTGTCCACTGTAAAATTGACTTATGTAAAGTACAGATACCTAAAAATTATACTTAAGTACAGTACTGTACTACTTGTACTTTGTTATTTTCCACCACTGGCTTTTATCATTTTATTTGTGTGTGGACTGCCTTGTAACTTTCATCGCTGTCTCATAAGCTTCACCTTTTCTCTGTTTCCATATAGAATGTATCTGAAACAAAGTTTGTATTGTGATGAAAATATCAATAATGAGAAAACTATAATAAGAAGGGCCCTGTAGGTATTAAGATTTAGTATCAGAAGAAAAACATTTTAGTTCTGTACAAAGATCCCATGGTTTCACAGCCTTTCCTGATCATAGAGGAGTAACTGTTCCAGACTTGCCTCTCTGTTTGCTGTGCTGTGTTCAGCTGGTGCTCCCTCAATACCTGCGGGCTTTACCCGTCTACATCAACAGTCTGAGGAAGAGCGAGGTTCTTCTGCCTGGCCTCAGGAGCTCTGTGCCCCACAGACTGCAGCAGAGATGTCAGGTCCTCAACATGGACCCCACCAGCACCGCCACCCACTTCTACCCTCAGCTCCTGCCTCTGGTCAGTTCATGCTGGGTCGTTTTTAGATTTTCCAGTGTGTTAATGTCATAGTCCCAAATGGGGACAAGAACTAGTTTTCCCTTTTGATTAGCCTTAGTTATAAGTCCATCCATTTTCCTCTGCCTAACCGGGGCCGGGTCGCGGGGGCAGCTGTCTAAGCAGGGACTCCCAGACTTCCCCCACCCCAGACACTTCCTCCAGCTCCTCCAGTTATAAGTCTATTAGTGAACATAATCTTGAAATATTTTCTTGAGCTATTTTGAGAGCTGCACTACTTTAAAAAAACAAAAAGAGGAATAGGGATGCACCAGTGCAATACTAGTATCAGATATCGGCGCCGATATTGGAAAAAATTGCTGGATCATCAGATATCGACTTACAAATATTGATTCAACCGATCTCCTGGTTGGACATATGAATCGATGTAATAAGACTGTTTACAGGTCATAGTATCTCAGAATGTTTGAACTTTTATTCACACAAAGCTGTTCTGTTGTTACTTGAGGGAAAAATAACAGTCACATAAAACATTTGAATCAGTTTTGTCTTATTTTATTTTTGATTTAAAGAAAATAAATGTCATTTTCAGTCTCTGCACTGGTATCGGTTGATATCAGGAATCGGTTTATGCTTAAAGCTTATAGTAATCAGTACTGGGATCGGAACTGAAAAAGCTGGTTCGATGCTTCCCTATTTTTTCCCCTAATGGTGCACTCCTTCTATTCTATAACCAAAATTTGCACATGTCATTTTACCTGTCCTGGCATATGTGCTAATCATGACCAATTACTGTTTGCAAATATACTAGCGTAGCATCTAAACATGCCAAAAAAGTGTTGGCCAAAGAATGTGAATCTTTATAAAAAGCACCGTGTTTCAGTATGTAAAGATTTTGTTTCATTATTTACAGCCGCTGACAGTTGATGCCTCGACCCCTCCTCACCTAGAAAAAGCCGTGCGGTGCTGCTCTGCCAGTCTTGAATCGGAGGGTCTCTATTTGGTGAGCGCCCCTCTCACCCTGCTGCTCTGGGTGGGGCGCCAGGTACCAACAGGCGTTTTAATGGAGCTCTTCAACACCAGCTGCTTCTCCTCCCTGCCCTCCGGAGAGGTGAGGGAATAGGGCAGAGTTCATATATCCAAGACCTTGGGATAGAAAGTAACTGTTTTTTTCTGTTTTACTAGACAAAGCTTCCCGTTTTTGAAAGCCCCCTCTCTACTTACGTGCGGTCCATCATCAACTCATTGAACTCTCATTTTCCCACAGCTCGAAAGGTAAATGGCTTATGGTACAATAACAGGCATATGTAAAGATTGTATATGTAGATTGTTTTTGTATATTTCAAAGTAACCTATTTGTGTTATTAGATTTTAGTGATTTTACAGATAACAAATATAACGTATTTCGTGAATGTATAATTACAAAAATGTAGGATGTATGTTTTCAATTTCTGTTTTGGATCACAAGCAAGAATGGGCTCTTTGTTCAGGTTGCTTGATACTAACTGTGGGTTTTAAGCATAGACTGTATATATAAATGCATAGGTAACATAGCTAACGCTCTAGCCGGGGCATGAGCAGTTAACCTTGTCAGTTTGGCCTTAAAATGTTCATATTAACCCGCTCTACATGATCCTGGTATTTTTATTTTTCTATTGTGTCAGTAAATCAAGATATGAACATTAATAACGGACAAATCAGGCGCCTTTTTTCTCTGAGGTCGCTCCCACTAGTGTTAGCAACAGGTTTGATTGACAGAGTTACTAAGTGCCTGCTCCCTGCTAAACCAGCGGTGTGGGCAGGAAGGGGCATTACCTTCAACAGCCTCGCTCCGGATTCGCTCTTTGGTTGCTATGATACTCGCGGCCATAGTTCCAAATATGGAACTCGGGTCCAAATTGGCCCCTATAACCACTAGCCTCGACGAGCTTCATTTGACTGGAGCGAACACTATGGGTGACGTCACACTCACTTAGTCCACTTCTTTATACAGTCTATGGTTTCAAGTGAGGATTCCTAATGGTGACGTCACACTCACTTAGTCCACTTCTTTATACAGTCTATGGTTTCAAGTGAGGATTCTTGTTGCCATGTCAATTAACAATTTAAAATTAAAATACTTTTGAGTGTTCCTTAAAAAGCCTTTCAAAACAAGAAGAAGCAACGTAAAGGTTTATCTATAGAGCACATATAAAATACAGGCATCACTGCTGTCAAGTTAATATGATTAAAAAAGCATAAAATGTCACCAACCCATAAAAAATAAACCCAAAATGACTCTCTTTGATCTGATGATGCTAATGGCATCCCTGCTGTGACTGCACTGTCGTTCTTAAACCAGTAGGAGCAGATGTTACAGCGATTATCTATGTGTTTGTGTAGCTGTGGGTGGTGAAGCAAGGTGACAGTTGTGAAGAGGCTCTACAGCGTCACCTAGTGGAGGATAAGAGTCCCAACGGAGGAGCGTCCTATGCAGATTTTCTCTACCATCTCCACGTCAACTCGGTCCGATTGCTGCAGTGACATTAAACCATCTGACTGTTGTCCAGGTTAAAGCCAACTCAATGTGGGATGAATGAACAGAAGAAGCATAAAGATTATTTATTTATTATTTCAAAGCTGCTAAAATATGAACTGATTGAGTGTGGTGTGCAGCAATCAAAGATATTTTTATTTTCGAGCAGATTATGGGACTTGTGTCTTTAAGTATGTGTGGGTTTGTGATGCCTGAAGTATGTTCTGTGTGCTGTCCTTATAATAAACCAACATAAATCTTTAACTCGACTACAGTATTTTAAATGAAAACATACAATTGTAATTGTAACTCTTCATGTGCTTCCTGTTTTTTTTAAGGCAATTTTGTAGGTTATCAAAGTGTTACCAAAGGGGCAAGGTTCATTTATTTTGCTCTAATAGTTCATTTTTTTTAGCTTCTTACCTAAACATTAAATTTCAAATTGGTAGTGAAGGAACAAAGCCATTTATTATAGCGCTATACAAGTTTTATGTTTTTTTGTTTTGTTTTTTCCTCCGCTTATCCTTCCTTTACCCCAGACACTTTCTTCAATGCGTTCCCAGGCCAGCCGAGAGACAGTCCCTCCAGCGTGTCCTGGGTCTTTCCCGCGTCCTCCTTCCAGTGGGACATGCCCGGAACTGGAGGAGCAGCAGCTCTACTCCGAGCACCTCACCTTATCTCTAAGCCACCCTGCGATCTTGTTCTTTCGGTCATTACCCAAAGCTCATGACCATAAGTGAGGGTAGGGACGTAGATTGACCGATACATTGAGAGCTTTGCCTTTCGACTTAGCATTATTATTTTTATTATTACTTATTCATGGGTTTCAGAATGATGAAAAATTAGGACAGTTGCCATAGTGATTAACAATTTAAAATAATGTATTGTATCTTTTTAACGGGAAAAAGCCGGGATCCATAAATACACCACCACTGAAGTACTAAAGTAATTTTAAGAAACATTTTATTCCCAAACTGTTTTGTTCACGTTGGTCCACCCCGTTATAGTTTGTCACTACTCATAAATAAGAGTTCACTCAGATTTGTCCATGTTTGGAAGTCTGCACTCCGCATTGGCGTTACGCACGGTCTCCGCCAGAGGGCGGTGCACTACAGAGCGCTGGCTGTACCATGGCTGAACCACATCAGGTGGATTTTGTCAAGTTAGAAAAAGTACAGTACAATATGTGCTGTAACGGACTGATTCACTGATTCACTGATTCACATCGTGAATCATGACCCCAGTGGTGTTAATTAAATATCTGCAATTTCTTTTAATTTTGTAGCCCGTAGTTTTTACAAATAAACATTGGCTATTTTGTTAATGTTTATAGAATTTAGTAACATGTTTGTGAAAGCTTTGACATTAACTTAAAGTGATAACATGTAACTTTTTGGGGGTCGAAGTCAACAGCACGATTACATGGAAATAGAAAAAAAAAAACATCGGCTACTTTGGAACCTTCTCCGTGGAGACAGAAGAGTTTTATGCCATACAGTGGAAGATTATAACCAAAGGAACAACATTTCCATGGAAACGAGCAGGAAGCCGCCCTCCTTCAGGCCAAATAAGAGTCAGGTTTGTGGAGATGCAAGCCCGCTCAGAGAAAGGACACGTGTTTTTCTATATTTTTCAGTGCAATAAAAACATCCATAAGGAAAAAAAGCTTTTATTTTAGTGTCAAAAAGAGTTACATACTGGGGCTTTAATATTTGATCATAGCTGTTATTCTGTGTTTTATTTTGAAAAACCTCGCGGGAAGTCGTAGCGCACTAACCCGCGCACTTGACGGCTGTAGTCGGTGGCGCGCTGTCGCTTCTCCAAAGAGCGCAGAGACCGACGGGCGCTGAGAGCACCACCCCTGCCTCACTGACCGTAGCTTCGCCTTTTCTGCACCAACCTGCCCTTTCTCAGCCCCCGTAGAAGCCGTCTCCCCGCTCCACCGGCCTAGCTCTGTAGCTGCTGGGCGGACGTGCGCTTTTCTGTCGCCTACTGAACCGAAATCAGCGGTGCGATCTTTGGAGCAAGAATACGCGAGAGACAGCGGATAGAAATGGCCACGACAACCTGTACGCGATTCACGGACGAGTATCAACTCTACGAAGAGCTGGGGAAGTGAGTACTACGGGGGCAAACATGCGCATGCTTTGGGTTGTTATTGGTGTAGCTTGGAGGGGCTACTTGAGCAGAGTGTGCGAACCCAGGCAGCGCTCCACAGCACCACCAACACCACCGCCGCTGCTGCTGCTGATGGGTGTGTGACCGAGTGAGCACGCTTTTTCGGGATGACAGCTCTCAAAATAACATTACGCTGCTCGTTCTCCTCCCCTCACAGCCCAAACAAGTCCTGCGTCCTCCTTCGCGCACATGTTCGCGTTTTGAATACGCTGTTACGGTGACATCAGTGTTATTAAGCTATTTTTATCACGTGAAAGTGCTGTGTGTTTTGTTTTTACCATTAGGACACGAGCTTAGGAAGTAAATGATTTAGTCTGATAATGCAACTGTTCCTGTTTTAATGCTGGGAAGTATCTGAATACATGTGGTGAGAAAACGTACTCAGGATACACATTTGGAGTAACTGCTCTGGTGCAGTTCGTTTGGTGGTACTTCTAAAATCAAAGGAGTACGTTGCAGTACTTGATCACGCAATTTAGGCTTCAAACTCCACAAAATCAGTGAGAAAACCTGAAAACACAGCTCTTGTGGTGCCTGCAAGTGTGTTTTTCCTTCTCCCATTAGTGATAAATAAATGCATAACAAACAGTGAAGCAAACGTAAAGCTGTTTTATGTTGCGTTTTACCCTATAATTTAAATGCAACTCCATGTAAAAGTATTCCAAGTATTCAGAATACAGTCCTCTGATTAGCCTATGTATCAAGACGTTACAAAATACTTTTTAATTCAAGTATTCAGTATTCTGTAACTAAATACATTTTCAAAGTATTTTCCTCATCACTGCCTGTTTATAGATTTTGCTCATTGCTGTGATCAAACCAGTATCAGACTATACGCAGATGAGTTGCCTTTTGACACCTACTTTGTAATAGACCTGTTCTATTCATTTCTATGAGTTTACTTTCACTTTGGCACTGGCAGTGCACATACTCATGTAGTAGTAACATATAGGTGTATAACTGCACACTGCCGTAACTACCACAACGCATCTCGTTTATCTCATATATCGTGTATATCTGCTGTCATGTTCGTTGGAATACGCGTCAAAATCAGTGTAAGATTTTCACTTTACAAGCATTTTTTTTAAAAATGGACTTGTTAGAACGCCTTCAGTTCAGTACAGATATGTTTAATGCCATACTGTGGAACATTTCAGGCATGCAAATTGGAATTTTTTTTTTTATACTGGCTAAATATGATCAAGGTTTATGCATATGAGCTATACTTTATGTGCTGTATTTCCATTAACATTTTACATTATGCCTAATTTAGTTTGAATTAACATTACGACACAGTTATAAAGGTTAGACAGGAGCTGGATAACCACACCTCCTCTGTTTCATATGGCGTGTTCTTTGTGTGTGTGGCCTGTTTTATCGTTAATAAGGGTATACACATTGTTGTGGTGTGAATTGCTCCATAGATTGCATGATGATCCCTCCTCCATTGCGGTTGCTTATCGACTCCTGTTGTCATGGATACACAAAACACAATGGCGGTACTGCCTTTTGAACGCCACACTGTCAGATATCACAAAATACATCAAATTGCTGTACGAATGCAAAGGCACGTTTTAACAAAAAACTCGCTTCGGCTGTGGGGAAAAAAAACACCAGAATGTACAGCCTTATGATCCAGAAGATAAAGTGACGGTCTCCTTGTTGTTTTTATAGGTTGATGTTTTTTTTAAATGGATTTAATTTTGTGATAGCGCAACCAAAAGAAAAACGAAATCTTTCTCTGCATCGATGTATCGACATATCACACAGATGCATCCCACAGACTAGACTGAAAACCCACCTCTCCCCCCTGGCATTTAATACTTGCTAGACAGGATCTCTTGGTGTTTTATTGTTCTTTTATGTATTGTGTTATCTGTCTTTGTTTTTTGTTGAGTTTTATGTAAAGTGCTTTGGTCAGATGAAGTTGTTTTAAATATGCTATGTAAATAAATTTGAATTGAATTTAGCAACAGCTCCAAAACCGTCATATAAACCCATGAAAACCAAAACAACCTTTTTGAAGAGGCTTTATTTGACAGGGCTGGAATTTAACCCGTTTGGCCAAAACTAAAACATCTTTAAAAGACCCACAAATGTTTAAAGGGGCTCTATGGAACTTTTTAAGTGAGGGGTCTGCCATCTTCTTGTTTCCATGGAGATGTAATTGCTTTGCTTGGAATGTACCACAGTATAGAATTAAACATGTCTGTCTTGCATTTAGTAAATTTTTAAACCTTTTTTTATTGCTCAAAAATCAAAATGCATTCTTACTGTGAGCAGACTCTTGCTTGTGTTCATAAAGATAGATTTCAATGCCATGGTGTGGAACATTTCAAGCGAAGGAATTACTACATAACTGCCAGACCCTCCATCAAAAAAGTTACATAGTGCATCTTTAAACTTCAATTCAGTTCAAGTTTATTTATATAGCACGTTTAAAATAACTTCAGCTGATCAAAGTGCTTCACATAAAAGTCAGCAAAAAAACTAATATACGGATAAGAAAATACATAGGAAAAGTACAAAAAAAACCAAGAAATCCTGTGTAGCTAGTATTAAATGCCAGGGAGAAGAGGTGGGTTTTCAGCCTAGTCTTAAACTGTGTTAAAGATTGAGAGGATCTGACAGGCAGAGGGCGCTGTTCCATATTCTGGGCTCTGCCACAGAAAAGGCTCTGTCACCTCTGGTCTTGAGCCTAGCTTTGGGCACAGGTGGAGTGGCGTGGGTGGAGTACAGGGCTGCAGTCACTCCCTCAAATAAAGAGGACCCATAGAGTGCACACATTTAAACACAACCAAGAACATTTTGAACTGAAACAGGAGCCAGTGCAGGTTGACAGTAGTGCATCATAAAATGGTTAAAACCCCTTTCCATAGCGTACGTTTAGTGCTGAAGCGTGCTGACTGTGTGAGATAAACCTCATGGGAGCCTATTAAGAAGGAGGATTTCTGCAACACAAGTCCACAAGCGTCCACACGTCCTCTGTGTTGTGCTGCTAATGTGCCGCCTGTGCAAAACACTGCTAATTAAAGGGCCCATATTACACTATTTTCTGATCTCTGTTATAATGTTGTTTCCTCATCACAAACACACCTGGAGTTGTGTTTTGTTTCATTCGCACATGTTTAACACGCAAACCCTGCATCTTTAGGCTGAGTTCTTCTCTCAAACTGAAAACACTCTGTTCCACCTTGTGATGTCATGTGGTAATACAGGAAGTGCTCCACTGTATATTTAAACCCCATACACCTTCACTAGAATCATTTGGATCATTTCATTTGACTTATTTTCATTTTGTTTTCTTACAGGGGAGCTTTTTCAGTAGTTCGCCGGTGTGTCAAGCTGTGTACAGGACAAGAGTATGCTGCCAAAATAATCAACACTAAAAAGCTGTCTGCGAGAGGTGAGCGCTGTGTTCAAGTTCACTTTTCATCTTTACCAAAGAAAAATGTTTATTGACTGAATAATTGTGTTATTTATTTGAATTCAAAGCACCAACTGTAGAGTTTTCATTACAGTAAACCCATTGTCTGTTGTCAGAAGTGGTTTGTCTGTTGGTAGTTTTCAGATCCGCGAATGTGATGATGTCATACTCCCAGGTGGGGGACAAGGGCCAGTTTTTCCTATTGATTACATTGTACTTTGCCATGAAATATCCAAAAAGTAAACGCACAAATGTTGAACCTGATCATTTCTATTACTGACTAGACCCAAGAACTCACTGTATTACAACAGAAATCAGCATTTTAAAAATATTCATTTTAGCTGCTCCCATCTGTATTAAATATTATTGGCCTATAGAAAGTTGTGATGTCATCAGAAACCTTGCAATTGGCTGTTGTTTAGTACTTTATTTCAGATAGGATTATAATCAGAGATAGACTGATATATCATGGCAATATTTGACTTTTAGTGTATCAGGTATCAGCCTTAAATCTCCAGCAGAGGCCAGATCTGCGTAGAGAGTTCACATAAATCTCTATTTGAACAATTTAATGCAAAGAGATAACTGCACTAAACGTGAGTACACAGCAGTACACGGCAGTACACAGCAGTACACAGCAGTACACAGCGTTCTTAAAGGTTTGTGGTATAAAAGGCGCTGTAGAGTTTTTGGAAAAATTAAATGACACAATCTGGGCAAAATCATCAAATTTGGCCCTACATATCGACCCAAGAATATCGGCAGATCTTATCGGCCATCGGTATCGGCCTTATCGGTTGATCTCTAATTATAATGGTGTGTAATAATACATATGTTTCACCCCAGTCTCAAACGGCTGAATACTGTTTTACATATGAAGCTGGTCTAAATCTTATTATAGTTGTTTTGGTACGGGGTCCAGTACCTGCTTGTGTTCCAGGAGATGTTATTGGTTTTCCTAGAATGTTTCGCAATATGGCATTAAACAAATCTATATTAATTCAATGCATTGGCTTTTTTCTGCTAAAATACATTGAAAAGCATGTATTCTATTCTGTGAGTGAGGTCACCTCTCCACAGATCTGACCTGTAACTAGGACTGCTGGTGTCACTTACTTGTCTCTATGGAAATAGTAGTATAATAAGTTTCATGCCATACTGTGAAGCATTCTAGGGAAAGCATTAACATTTTCATTGAGATAATTGGGTCCTCCATCAGAAAAGTGACACAGTGCAGCTTTAACCATTATGTTCTGGCTTTAATGGGGCCACAGACTTCAAACCTGAAACCCTGGGCTTAGTTAAAGGTCCTATATTACGCAAAGTTGACTCTTGTGACCTTTAAGCCATGTTATAATGTTGTTGCCTCATCAAAAACATACCTGGAGTTGTATTTTGTTTCATTCACACGTTTGAATAATCCTTTATTATTAGTCTGTCTACATCGCCAAAGCTCCAAATGCTCTGTTCCACCTTGTGATGTCATGAAGTGGTAGTTTTCTAAATAACAGCTGCCTTTTACATGTTGTTCAGTAGAGACTGGCAATTCCAGGACTGAAACTATCCAAATGATTCTAGTGAAGGTGAATGGAGTTTAAATCACAGTGGAGCACTTCACCACATGACATCACAAGGTGGAACAAAGGTGGAACAGAGTGAACTCAGTCTAAATATGCAGGGTTTGTGTGTTAAACCAAAGGTGGACAGAGTGAACTCAGTCTAAATATGCAGGGTTTGTGTGTTAAACATGTGTGAATGAAACAAAACACAACTCCAGGTCTGTTTGTGACGAGGAAACAACATTAGAATCATCAGAAAATAGCGTAATATGGGCGCTTTAAACGTTTTTGCAGTCACACAAATAAGCTACAAGTTGACAGGAAACACTTTAGTGCCTGTACATCTGTTTATGTCTCTTTGTAATGTCCTTGTTCGATGTTGTGAGCTAAAATAGACCTGAAGAGGAAGAGAAAGAGAGGAGTAATTTGTGCATAGTTTCGCTGTTCGAGTGGTCGCTCTCCACCTTCAGTGTAGACAGTTACATAAGAGTTAGCGGTTAGCGTTAGCCTCTCAGATGGCAAAGCGTAGGAGACGTTAATCACAATGGAGTTTTGAGTCTGACAAAAAGACAATGCCGTATTCACACAAGTTTGACAGCAGCTCCAGCGTAAACAGGTTGGCTCGCGGCTGAGTTCATGCAAAGACTGAATGAGAATACTCAAGTTGGCTTAATTCAGTGATCGTAGATAATGGGCCTTTGTGAACTGCAGGAACCTTCCTGGGACTTTTTTAGTAAATGGTTACATTTTTATAGAGCGCTTTTCCACCTTCACGGCACTCAAAGTACTTTACATCAAGCAACCACTCACCCATTCACACACACACTCATGCACAAGTGTACGCAGACACTGGGGGCGAGGCGGGCTAAGTGTCTCGCCCAAGGACACAGCAACAGCGTTCATGTGTGGGACCTGGAATCGCACCGCCAACCTGTGGGCCAGCGGATCTGCCCACTCAACCAACAGTGTTTACGTCGAGAGCGGGATTCAAACCGTCAGCCTTTGGATCGGTCGGCAAACACTCTGCCAACTGAGCTACTGTCGCCCTATGGAAAAAATGACTCCAGAACAAAAAGCCCTATTATCAGTAGCGCTGTACAAACTCATTGGAGTAATTGTGAGAAACTGACAACTCATTTAAAAATCTGTAATCTGGATTTACACACTCAAATATGCAAATGAAAATAAGTAAATAGGTCTATTTAAAACATTAAAAACAGGAGCAGGTGTGAGTATAAATGTTCATCACCAGATTATTAAAGTGCATTAGTGGCACCAATCTATCCAGTTTTATATGTCCTTCAAATGTATTCCATTTTTAAAAAGCAAAATAACCAAGAGCTTTTTTCCCATTTCAGTTCTAGTGTGGCCAGTTTTTAGACGTAGACATGAGAGCTTGTATTAAAAGTTCCTGTATCAAAGTTCAACAAACAAGTGAGATATTCAGTCAGTCTATCATCATAGTCCCTTATAAATACATTTTATACAGTGTTGTTCTTCACTGTAGAGGTGGGATATATATATTGGGAAAACTGACAATATCGCATTCAAAATTATGAAGATGTAGATGCAAAATTAGAACATCAAGTGAATGCTTTGTGATAAAAACATATCAAAGTGATGCAAAAAAGATGTACTGTGTAACCTTTCGAATAAGAGGGTAAAGCGATATTTGTGCACTTTGAGGGTTCATTTTACAGTCCATTGCCGATTTGAGCAATATTTCAGTTCAAACCAAGACATGTACAGGGGTTTTCTAGCACATTTCACTTTGCCATAGTATCGTGTGAACATCATCTTCGGGATTATCCTAAAAAATACCTTGATATTCGTTTTTTTCTTAATATCACCCACCCCTTCTTCCCAGTGGCCCTTCCCTGCACCACTTGCTCAGCGTAAATCTCTTGTAATCTGAGCCTGAGGTCCCACTGTCAGACAACTCACACAGGGACGGGCTGCGAAATGTACTTTGGAAGAACAAGCATATATATCTATAAAATCAATGTAATATGTTTGCCTGAGCGACCAGTCCCTTCTACATTCTGTTCAAATCCAGAAGGGTCTGAAATCGGGCCACAGAGGGTGAAAATCCCCCGTGCTAACTTGAAACGTTCCAACCGCAGACGCTAACTTGTATCATGTGTTTCTTGTGACATTCAGAACAAAATATATACCGGTAACTTCTTTCACCTGAGATAATTAAGAGTCTGGTGCTTCCGTCGTTAACCCTGCAGAAATCCACGCAGTTTCTCAGTCTTTTATGTTGTTCTTTTCCGCTTTTTTACTCGTAAGCAGCCATGTTTGTTTTTGGCATGAACGGACCATGCGTCTCTGATTGGTTAATCCGCCCGTCAATCACGCTTTTTGGAATCGGGGAGACAGGATATGGCACCAGACCAACTCGTCTTTGTAAAGTTTTGTCCAAACGAGTGGTATCCATATTATTAGGATTAACAAAAACGAAAGTTATATTGTCATTAGATTATGTGAAAATACCGTGACTAGATTTATCTCAAAATACCTTTAAATAGAATAAGGTAATAACCATAGACTGTATGTATAAAAGGAAATAGTTAACCCGCTAACCGCTGCGTTCCAAATAGGAAGTGATCATGGGCACGCTTCCGGCTCCATCGACTCCAATTCACTTTGTATTGAAAAACTGTGCCCTCTCTCTGTAACTGCTGCTGTCAGAGTCGTCATTTTGGTCTTAAAATGTTTGTATTAACCCGCTCTACATGATCCTGGTGTTTTTATTTCACTATTGTGTCCGTAAATCAAGATATGAACATTAAAAACAGCCAAACAGGCACCTTCTTTCCCCAAGGTTGCTCCCGCTAGCGTTAGCAACAGGTTTGATTGACAGCGTTGCTAAGCGCCTGTTCCCTGCTAAGCCAGCGGTGCGGGATGTTACCTTCAACCACTTTGCTCCAGATTGGCTCTTTGGTTGCTATGATACTCGAGGTCGGAATTCCAAATATGGACCTCGGCTCCAAATTTGCCTGTATAACTGCTCTAGCTTCGATGAGATTCATTTGGCTGGAGCCGAACGCTATGGGTGACGTCACACTCACTTAGTTCACTTCTTTATACAGTCTATGGTAATAACTAAGAAGAATGTTGTTGCATCTTACAGTCTTGTTCAGAAAACCTCTACATCTACTTTCTATCTACATTTTTAGGTCACATTTCGTTTTGTGAGTCTTCATACCTCTTAAATCTGGGGCACCTGATTTTCAACCTGATTTTCTACCTTGAAAGTAGAAAGTAGGTATTTAAATATGTCTTGTTCCTAGCTCTTACAAAGTCATTGGCACACCTCTAGTATTCACATGCACGAGTTTAGGCAGATTAAGAATGGCTTTTTCAGACAGTGAAGCAGAGGTAAACCATCATCGCACAGCCGACATGCTCTCATCGCAAAACAGATTTTACCAAGATATCTGACTCTTTCTTCTGGGTTTGCGATCAATAAAATGTTTACCAACTGAGCTACACATGCCCATAATTGTAAGAGTGTTTGTCCACTGAACCGAAGTAGAGGTTGACTGATATGGACAGATTTTGATGATTTTCACCAAATTATGTAAGTTTAATTCACTACAGACTCACTTACAGTCTCTTTTTACCACACATATTCAACAGAGCTGCGTAGTCACGTTTTGAGCACTTATCTTTTTGCATTTAAGTGTTCAAATAAAGCTTTGTGTGTACTTTGTGTGTACTTTGTGTGTACCTGTGCTGAAGCTAAGAAGTGCAAATATCGACCCGTCTATCTTTAATCCGAAGGTTGGCGTTTCGAATCCTGCTCTCGACGTACACGTTATTGGCAGAGCGGTCCGATCCACTGGCCCACAGGTCGGCGGTGCGCTTCCAGCTCCCACGGATGAATGCTGTCGTTGTGTCCTTGGGCAAGACACTTAACCCACCTCGTCCCCAGTGTCATTCGTACACTGGTGTATGAATGTGCGTGTGAATGTGTGAGTGGTTCCTTGATGTAAAGCGCTTTGAGAGCCTTGAAGGTATAAAAATCAATTTCCGATGTCCTTGCTGATGACTGACCTTCCCTGAAAGTATTTTATAGTTTAGTTTTCAACTCAACAAACAGCTAAATCTATTGCAGTTAGAAACAAACTCTGTGTATGAGCTGTTTTGTTGTTTTTGCAGAAATGGCTAAAGATGTCTTGTTTTTCTCTGCCTTATGTAACTACGTACACTGCATTCTGTTAACAAGATTAAAGCTCCGCTAGATAATCCAGCTGTTCTGTATGTTCTTGGCAGGCTAGCGGCTAACGTGGTTAGCTTGATAAGACCAGTGAATGCACAGACACACACATGATAAATAATTCACCCTCACAGTTTAGCTAGCTTTCTTGAGATACATTTCACTTGGGCCATTCTAGTGCCTGGATGCTGGGCCCGTTTCATTGGATCTGAGCTGATGTGACCTGACTGGCCGGTGCACGATACTAGTGCCACACTCTTACTTCTCTTTACTAATGGATGCGCCATGTTCAAGAAATGGCTCGCACTACTTTGACTCCCATTTCTATTTATAACCACATGACCTACCACACATGGATCCCCACTACTATAGGCTGAATGCACAAAGTTAGACTGACATAGGAAGGAACGAAAATGAACAAAAGTCAAATTGTTTTTATTTTTCATATTTTGTGATAACTATTAGATTTGCAAAATGTTTAACCCATTCAGTTCATAGTGCACGTTCTATACAATAAAACTTGCTAAACTGCAAAGCTGCTAAACTAACGCTAATGCTAACTAAGAGAAGGTCTAAACTGGTTCTCGATATTTTTATGACAGAAATGTGTTGTCATGTGCTTGTAAATGTTGTTGTTAAGGTTCAATTATTGCAAGCGAATAGTGGAGTAACTGTAGTAATCTGCTCTTTTTGCAGCCTTAAACTAGTTTGTATTATTAACGTTATACTCGTTATGCAAATGTTACATCTTCATAACAGAAAATGTAATATAATCCTTTTTCGATACATCTCTCTATCATCTATTTTTACACAACAAGTCCCCATGTAGATGAGCTATTTTGCCTGCAGATGTCATTACATTTGTATAAATAAATGAAGCCTCTGCACTTACCTAACTCACAGTTTAGATTGTGATTTTCAAAACGTTTCATCTTGCAGCCATACATTTTTAAAGAAGACATATTGTGCATGTGTCTGCTCTATAGTTATAATCTACGACACCCCTGGATCATTATGTTGTAATTTGCACATTTTAAATCACAGTATTCATCTAAAACAACTTAATAAAAGAAACAAGTCCGCTGACGTTGGCGTTAGAAAACCGCGGTGCCTAATGGGAGCTGACGTCGCCGTAAACGTCATCGCAACAAAGAGCAGTAGTTGTCGGCTCCTCCTATGGATAGCTGCACATCACACTAGCGAGTTGTGGATTTTTTTCATTTGTGCCAAAATGACTACGCAACACTGCTGAATCCTACGCGTATCACAGATTAAAAAAAAACAAAACTGGAGAACGAAATAAGGGGTTGATCGGCAATATGGCGTCTTGAAAATAAGCGATTAAAGATTGCTCAAAACAGGCACGAGCCACTCCATAAACAACTTCAATTCAGGGTAAATGAGAAGGAAACAACTATAACATGGCTAAAATCTCTGAAAAGTCAATTTCGCATAATAGATCCGCTTTAAGTAAGATGGTTTAATTCAGATTGTCGTCATATTTGCTCGTTTGCCGTGATAAGATTGAGCTCAAAGCCAGGACCGCGTTTGGACTTGAGAGGCGTGTGTTTTAGGCTGGGCAGATGGGAGACGGAGGGGAGATGGGGGAGGAGTGAGAAGGGAGAGAGATAAGGGAGGGGATAAGGGAGGGGATAGGGGGGGAGAGAGACGGGGGGGAAAGGAGTGAGAAGGGAGAGAGATAAGGGAGGGGATAAGGGAGGGGGAGGGGGGGGAGAGAGGGGGGGGGTCATGCAGGAGAAGAAGCCGGGGCACTTGGCAGCTCCGGGCCGGGCGCCTGCTGCATGCCTTAAACACGGGACTCTCATCTGATTCTGCCTCTCGGCTCTCACTGGGCCAGACACTTATATCCACCAGTTTGACACTTAGTGCACTCTGTCAGCTGCCCTCCTCTCCACACCCATCGTATTCAGGGCTCAGAAAGATATGTGAAGGAATAATAAGGGATAAGATTCTCTATACTGCAGGTTTGTTAGTTACATTATGGCTGAAGCTGTAATCTCAAAATGTAAGGTTAGGGTTAGGCTATATTCATTAAAGGGCCCATATTACGCTATTTTCTGATCTATGTTACAATGTTGTTTCCTCGTCACAAACATACCTGGAGTTGTGTTTTGTTTCAGTCACACGTTTAACACACAAACCCTGCGAGTTCTCTCAAATGCAGAACACTCTGATCCACCTTGTGATGTCATGTGGCAATACAGGAAGTGCTCCACTATGTTTTTAAACTCCATACACTTTCACTACAATCATTTAGATGAATTGTCAGTCTCTGCTGAAAGGTAAAAGGTAGCTGTTCACTTGAAAACGACCGTTTCATGACATCACAAGGTGGAACAGAGCATTTTGAGCTTTGGAGATGTAGACAGACTAATAATACTCTACTAAACATGTGTAAATGAAACAAACATAACTCCAGGTATGTTTTTGAGGAGATAACAACATTATAACTTGGTTTAAAGCTCACAAGAGTCAGTTTTGTGTAATATAGGACCTTTACTGATACAGATTAAAGTCAGTTGAGTGGAATACAATTATTTTACTGGTCCTGTTGGAAAAGTTCTACAATAGTACTGCTAGAAATGTATGAATAAATTCAAGGAAACTGGATTATTTTCCTTGTTTGTATAAAATATAGATTGCCCCGAAGATATATTTAGTGCAAATTGGTTTGACTCTTTCTGTATTTGAATAATTAGGTCATAACAATTAACAGCACTCACCACATACCAACATTGATGGACTAAATATGGAAGACAACAAACTATTTTTACTTGAGTTCAAGCTAACGGTTTTCTGGTGACCTCTGTTGTTGTTCCTGACAGCTGCTCGTTCCAGCCCCAGCACCAAACCCACAAACACAGGCCAAGTCAGTGAGCTGGTTTACCACAGCACTTTTCTGGACACAGTTTGGCCTGAAGGAGTAGATTTAAAATATTTTATTCCTTCTGCTATCAAACTTTGAAATTGTACTTTAAAGTTGTGTGTCCCCTGATGCATTAAAGGGTTTGAGTGGGTGTTTGAATGCTGGATGGGGAAAGTTATTTTGCTAATGTGTCCCCTGATGCATTAAAGGGTTTGAGTGGGTGTTTGAATGCTGGATGGACATATAAAATTGATGGAAGTAAAGACTATGTACTGGGCATTTGGATCAGTTCTGTCTTATTTTATTTTAGTTTAAAAGAAATGCTGTTTTCAATCTCTGCTCTGGTATTGGTTGATATCGGGTATTGGCAGTTACTTAAAAAAAAGCTATAGTATTGGAATCGGTATCGGAACTGGAAAAGCTGGATCGATGCATCCCTAGTTTTAATTAATGGTTATAGTTTATAGTTTTGGGATTAATACAGTTGGAGACGTCTGATCTGGTTTGACCAAGAAGCAGTTTGTGTGGCATATCTCCTGTAGTTGGGCTGTACGGTACATCGCAATCAAATCAAAAACACATGTTGAGTTGGCACAAGTATCAAGTTGCAAAAGGCTGCAGTTGTTCAGATAATAGAATTTCAAACTATCCTGTTTTTTTTTTAATAATAGAAAAATCTTGTACCTAGTTTAGATTTCTATAAACATGTTGTGAAATGCATGTGATTCTTGTATAGGTTCATCAGTTCATATTTCAGTCTTTTCTCAAATGTTAAACGGCCCATATTACCACACTGTGATCTATGTTACATAGTTGTTTCCTCATCACAAACCGACCTGGAGTTGTGTTTTGTTTCAGTCACACATGTTTAACACACAAACCCTGCATATTTAGGCAGGGTTTATCTCAAACTGAAAACAGTCTCTTCCACCTCGTGATGTCATAATACAGGAAGTGCTCCACTGTGTTTTTAAACTTTTTACACCTTCACTAGAATCATTTGGATAATTTCAGCCCTGGAATTGCCAATCTTTACTGAACTAGAGGTAAAAGGTAGCTGTTAACTTGAAGACTACTGTTTCATGACATCACAAGGTGGAACAGAGCATTTTGAGCTTTGGAGATGTACCCAGACTAATAATAAAGGTTTACTTAAACGTGTGAATGATAAAACACAACTCCAGGTATGTTTTTGAGGAGGTAACAACATTATAACATGGCTTAAAGCTCACAAGAGTCAGTTCTGTGTAATATGGGAGCTTTAATGCTTATTTACATAGTACCTAGAATATCGCAAACCTAATCCCAATCGCAAATTGTCTAAAATAATCCCTATTAAATTTTTTCCCCAAATCATGCAGCTCCTATCACAGAGGACAGATGTGACAGGAGCAGTCACTCAACACTACACTTCTCCGTCTCCACATCCCAAATGGACCGCTTTCACTGTTTTTTTCACACTTTGGTTTTAAAATAACTGAACTGACTGAATCACACGTCTGCCAAACAAACACCTGCTCATGATCTGCTGTGAGTGGCTGTAGTTACATCATGTCCAGATGTAACAGATAAAAATCCCAAAAGACGTCTGAGCTAGAACATTTTATCAGTAAAATTGGCTTTAATACCATTTCTTCCAACAGTTCACCCAATAATAGTATCACTGTTGTTCACCCGCACCCTTTTGGCAAGAGCAGATAAACTAGTCCAATGAGGTTCATCTGGTTTTCCGTTAATTTATTTTAACAGATTATTTTCCCAGACCAAGGTTTAGTTTGTTTTCATACCTGACAGTTTGGACTGCTCAGTAGCGCTCTTCCTCAGAGTGGTCACGTGATGTCAGCTGATTTAAACAGGTTTTGACGTTTTCTTCCTACTGGTGGAGACAGGACGACATCGCCATCTGCAGTCCGGCCTCTTCAGGACAGTATCCCAGTTATGTGAGAGTAAAAAGGCCCCCTTGTCCCGGTTTAAAGTCACTTCCGTATTTCGGTCGCCTCCTTAATCCAGCGACGATGTTTGTTGTCCTCTGTCCCTATGATGTTTGCTCCGTCCCAGTCCATAATGTGTTTCTTTCCTTTAAAATGGTCTGAAATGGCCAATTTGAGTTGCTCATGTTATGCTTTATGTTTTGTTTCTCATGTGCACACCTTCGCTCTTTCCTTCTCACATTCTGTCCCATGTTCCTTTTTTCGTGTACTGAAACCGTACTTTAAACCGGGACGAGGGGGCTTTTTTACTCTCGCACACCTGGGATACTGATCTGAAGAAGTCAGACTGCAGATGGCGCCAAAACCTGTTTAAATCAGCTGACCATACACATCACAGCAACATCACGTGACCACTCTGAGGAAGAGTGCCAGTGAGCAGTCCAAACTGTCAGACCAGTCCAAACAAACTAAAACTTGATCTGGAAAAAGAATCTGTTAAGTAGATAAACTACTGAAAGTGATGTTGAAAATTATTACAAAAAAAATGTATTTCTCACTAAACCTAGATATCTACATATATCTCATATCTCCACTGTTTAAAAGGCTAGCAGTTATGGAAAATTGCTAGTTATTAGTGCACATTGTAAACACATCTAGAAGCCTTTACATTGGAGAGAAAACTGAAATTTGAACTGTTAAACTAATAGAAATATCGCATACATTTGGGGACATGTTTGTCAAGGTTTTAATGAAAGACAGGGTGTTTTGCTTCCTATACACGAGTTTCAGACTGATGAGAAACAAGCGATTAACCATTTGAAAATATGTCATATCTCTATATCGCAAAATGTTGCCTATAACAGGAAGCTGAAACCCACGAATAGAGGGCCATGTTTGCAATTTAGGTTTGGTTATAATTAATCTTGTAGCTCAGTTGGTAGAGTGTTTGCCCACTTACCCACAGGCTGGCGGTGCGATTCCCACAGATGAATGCTGTCGTTGAGTCCTTGAGCAAGACACTTAACCCCCCCCAGTGTCTGGTACACTGGTGTATGAATGTGTGTGTGAATGGGTGGGTGGTTACTTGATGTAAAACACTTTGAGTGCCTTGAAGGTGGAAAAGCGCTATATCAAAATGTGAAATATTCAGCATTTAATATGAGCTTAGTTTTGTCTGTTTTGTTTTTAGATGTGGGTTCGCCATGTCTGCTTACTCTACACAGGTACAGAAGGAATGGCGCATATGAACACTTCAAGATGGAGCATATTTCTTGTTCCAGGTCATCTACAAATCCATTCTGTATGATTGGGTCTTATTTCCTCTGAATCTCGTCCTCTACCCCAGATAAGCACTGTGCAGAATGACTCACGAAATCGCAGTCTACTTTGGCGCTTCTCACCTTGCCTTCTCAGCCTTCCTCCTCTGTTTCCTGTGTCAGTTACCGCTCCCGGAAGGTTAAGTCTTTATCAGTATTGGTTTCAGCTAGTGGATAGTCTGTTAGCGAAACATCTCTGAACGAAGTATATCCCAACTGTGTATTTGTTTTGGTTTAATTTAATATTTAGTATCTTATCTTGTACCATCACTAGAGTGCATGTTGTAACGACTGGTGGATCAAAAAAGGTGCAGACAAGTGAACTAAAAAATTAACAGGGTTTATTAACGAAAGACAAAGGCTGGGTGCTGTGAGCTGGGTCAGAGGCTGAGGTGGTCTGCGGGTGTGGTTCTGGCCCAAAAGCAGGGTCTGAAGAAAACATGAAAAACAATCTAAGTAAAACTAAAAATGCAAAGAGATGAACTAGGCCAAGCAGTACAATATCACTGGAGGATAAACTGAGGATCTGGCAACATGTACATAAAAACATATATTTTTTTTTTCATGGCGATGGCGATACCAATTGTTTAGAATTCAGAGAAACCGATGGCCGATGAGCTCTGACAACATTTTGGGTTTATATATGGAGCCAATTTGAGTAATGTTTCGCAAATTATATAATTTGAATTCGGTACAGACTCATCCAAAACCCTGATTTACTACAAAATGTGTCAGAGAGCAGTGCAGTCACATTTTATGCAGCGTCTTCTTCATAGTAAACAGCTCAAATAAGGCTTTATGTAGATTCTTTAGGCAGCTGGTTGGTCGAAATACAATATTGCCTTATGCTGCAGATTGCTGTATAGTGCTTTTCCACCTGCAAGGCTCTCAAAGCGCTTTACAACTTAAATGATTGTAATTAGCAAATTAGCAAATGCTACAGGCTCATAGTGTAATATGTGCACCGTGATCTCGATCTTGATTACATTTCATCAGTTTTACCTAAATTATTCAAACCCTACTCCTTAACTCCAAATCTACAGGGTGTCCATAAAGTCTCTTTACAATTTAAGAAATGTATTACAAAGGCAATTGTTATGATATCTTAATCAGACTTGTTCTATATATACACCTCTGTATGGGACCATTACAGACATGAAGCACATCAAGACTGAACTGGATTTCTTGCCATGTTCGCAGTAGCAGAGCCTCATCAGTGGTTGCAATCCCACTGTTATCTCTTGGTTTAATTCAGTAATGTCCCGTGTCTTTATTCGATATGTGATGTCTTTAATATAGAAAGAAATTCATGTGTGTGATATCTGGTGAACATGGTGGCGTTCTTAAGGGTTCATTAAAAAGGACGCCTCTTTACACAACAGGATGCCTGAAATCCAAAAATGCAATGTGATTAAAAACTTTTATAACCACTGAGTACAACAGAACAAACATAATTAATATATCTTATCAGCTGCCTTTATGGACACCCTGCATATTCTCATTTGAACATGTCCGAGCACAATACCACTGTCTGAAAGGACCAGTTCCTTGGTGGAGGTCTGCCATTTCCAAGTGCGTCTCACTGTTGACATTATTCCCTCTTGTTTTCTGAAGTGTTTGAGTCTCTCCCTGATCGAGTATCACTGCGAGGACGTTCCAATACCCTGTAGTGATCCTTCAGCTCTCATCTGCCATTTGAACGTATTGACGAGGGTTTAGCTCATTGATTCACGAGCTGGATAACATGGGGATAAGGGGCCTGAACAGTGACCTCCTTGTCGCTAAGCGGGTTTTGTGTCTCATTTTAAGTCAGCCGGCTTTAAATCCTCTCACGTATAATTAACTATTGTTTTAGTGAGGATTTATCTAAGCCCATGAAAAGGCAAAGGATATTACTATTTTTCAGTTTTAAACCCATTTCCGATGTAAATATAGAGACCAGACTGTGAGACTGTTGGATAAAACAGTTTCTTCCATTACTGACATTTGTTAAGTGGGCTATCGTGGACATTTTAAAATATCACTGAATATTTATGAGTGCACCTTTTCCAGCTAAAAAGACCTGCTGCTGGATGCTGCAACCCAACAAGGTCAATCAACAGAATAAAAACTCTTTAATTTTTGCAAATGAGACACTGAGTAATCTCTCAAATAGAACACTAAAATACATAACTGGTTTCATGATGATTTTACAAACGAGCCTTTGTCAGCCAGACTATTATTAATGTGTACAGCAGCCTGCCATCTGGTAGACTTGGCTTAGATAAAACATGGTACTTGCTTAGTACGCTTAACAAAACACTGATGTTAGATGTAAGGGGCTTATGCTTGTACTATAAAATGTAGAGTGAAGCAAGAAATCAATGTTTAATCCAACAACCTCTGTAATCAGGACTCACTTTGTCTTTAGACCATCATGTCTTTGTGAATAACAGCTACTAGGGAGGCACCGATCCATCTTTTTCACTTCCAATACCAATTTCGATCCATTGGCTTAAAGTATCTGCCAATCTCTGATATTAACCGATACCAGGGCAGAGACTGAAAAAATACCAAATGTGTTTTTTATCTGTTATTCTGCATTTGAAGTAACAACAGAACAACTGTTATTACGAGGTTTTTGGGGCCAGCATTGTCCAGTATATTGTCTTATTACACCAATTTATAGACCAAAATGGGATATCGACTGAACCGATATTGACTGAACCGATATCGATAACTGATAAAGGAGCAGGGTTTGTGAGATTTATTTTCTTCCTGTTTCTTTTTTTCATGCCAATAATGTTAAGGCACATATCAGTTGTATGTATGTTAATTGTCTGATTATTTTGTTTTGACTCTTTAAATTGATGCCAACAAAATGAAATGGCATGAGCAATACATAAATAAATAAATAAATAAATATCCAATCCACCAAAATGTTCAGTTACCAGTATCGTATCATTGCATCCCTAACAGCGACAACAGGGTTAAGTAACATCAGATACTATTCAAAAGTGGAATTATTATCAAAACTAGACACTCTTGAGCACGAGGCAAGAGACTCAAAAAGTACCTTGACTGGAGCTTAGAGTTCACTATATAACTATTGTACTTGGTGGTTTTCACAGTAATTCAGAAGCAATTCAAAGTGCTGCAGACATGAAGTGTTTTAGCCTGGATTTGAACAGTGGCAAATGATTCTTTCAGCTCATGACAACACTTACACATAGGGCTGGGCACTATGGTCGTATAAATCAAATAGTGATCCCATACCTGCGACAATATGGAGTTTTGTTAAAATCGCCATATTGTGATCCATTAAATGTTGTCTTGAATGCAGCTCTGCACTCAGACACTTTTCCCACTCAAACCTGGTATTGGTCAGTCTGGTCATTGCTCTGAGGGACAGGTCAGACTGGAAGATGACTGTTGCATCTTCAAGGCGAGTGTCACGATACTAACATTTCAAACTCGATTTTGATACTAAAGAATTGACCTGATACTCAATACTGATCAAAAGCTCTTTTTTTAGACAGTTGTAAGTTTCAACACAAAATAGTCTTTATTTATACCATGTTACACTATGTCCAAGAAAACTCAAGATGAAATTGTGCAGGAAAAGTTGTCAGATTTTTTTTCAGTATTGATACCTGCTCAAATGAATATCTAGTATCTAATGGGTGAAAGTAGCTCAGTTGGTGTTTGTCCACTGAGACGAAGGTTGGCGGTTTGAATCCCGCTCTTGACATAAACATCATTGGCAAAGCGGTCAGATCCATTGACCCACAGGTTGACGGTATGATTCCAGCTCCCACAGACGAATGCTGCCGTTGTGTCCTTGGGCAAGACACTTAACCCACCTGGCCTGGCTTGAATGTGGAAAAGCGCTATATAAAAATGTGACCATTTTTTTAGTTTCAATACTAGTTTTAGTATCGAATAGGATCTGATTTTTTTAATAACTTTGACATCTCTCCAAGGCAATATAAACGTACTAACTTCACATGAATCGTGATAAAATCTAATCTGCCTCTCAGAAAAACATGTTATTGTTTTTGGCATATCGCCCACCCCTACTTACACACAGTTACTTCCCTGTTCCCATCTTTGACTCTCCTCCTCCTCTGTCTCCGCCTCACTCCTCTCTTCTTCTCTTCTCTAATCACTGGTTTTACATTGACTGTCACTGCTCAGGCTGGCAGTGTGGGTGTGCTGGGCCGTGTGCTGGAGAACAAGACAGACGATCCTGTGTGTTCCTTTGTCTGGTGGTGGTCCGCCCCCTGTGGAGTCTGAGCTCGTGCTCTATGTGGGCTTACGCTGATAGCTGTGGAATCCAGGTTGACTAGGATCATTAAACAGTTATATAAGCTCGAGCAAGCGTTAACATTTAAATATATTAATCTCCAGCATATGT
The DNA here is from genome assembly GCA_000787095.1 of Periophthalmodon schlosseri. NCBI lineage: Eukaryota > Metazoa > Chordata > Actinopteri > Gobiiformes > Gobiidae > Periophthalmodon > Periophthalmodon schlosseri. The sequence continues at coordinate 63,355 of JACM01045660.1, forward strand.
TTCAGCATAGACTCTGTGAAGAAGTGGACTATGGGAGTGTGATGTCACCCATAGTGGTCAGCTCCTGTCAAATGAAGCTCATTGAGGCTAGAGCAGGTATAGGGGCCAATTTGGAGTCGAGTGCCATATTTGGAATTCCGACCACGATTGTCATAGCAACCAAAGAGCCAATCCGTAACGAAGCTCTTGAAGGTAACGTCCCTTCCCGCCCGCATTGCTGGTTTAGTAGGAAGCGCGCGCTTAGCAACGCTGTCATCAAACCTGTTGCTAACGCTAGTGGGAGCGACCTCGGGGAAAGAAGGCGCCTGATTTGTCTGTTATTAATGTTCATATCTTGATTTAGGGACACAATAGCAAAATAAAAATACCACAATCATGTAGAGAACATTTCAAGACCTAAATGAGAGAGGGGGCAACAGTTTTTCAATAGAAAGTGAATTAGAGCCAGAGTTGATGGAGCCTTAAGTGCGTCCATGATCACTTCCCATTTGGAATGCACCGGCTAGCTATGTTAGCTATGTCCATTTGTATGTACAGTCTATGGGTTTCAGAATGATGAAAATTGTGTACAGTTGCCATAGTGATTATCGATTAAAAACAAAATATTATAACTTTAAGAATAGTGAAAAGTGTTGTCTACAAACAGGAAGCTGAAAGCCATTTTTGGCATGTGGCATTAATATACATTTTGGAAATAGAAAAACTGAGTAATATAGTATCGTAGTAGTCTTTTCCATGTGTTTTGAATTGAAAGCAAATGATCCCCTTCATTATGATACAAATGCAACAGGATGTGCCAGAGGTCTGTATTAGTTTATTTATAAAACCAAATTACATGGCTAATTGTAAGGCCTGTTCGATTTATAAAAGATGAAATAATCATTTTTGGGGGTTAATATTTTGTGAGTACTGTTTCTTTGTACTAGTGGGGAACTTTTTGTTATGTTTTGGAGTTTTCTGAAGATTTGAGCTGTAGAGGGTTGAATAAATAAGTAGTACAAGTGTTTCATATATTTATTGCAGCTTATGTTCTTAAACAAAACTGTACGTATGGAATAGTTTTGTGGGGGAAATCTTGCTTTAGAGTGATCCAGTCAGTGGCTTAATGGTTTTTAATATGATCTTTTTATAGTCTATATTTTTTTCCACAATATATCGTTCTTCAGAATTTGTAATCGTGTTTATCCTTTAAACTCTGATCACTCCCATGTAGAGATGCACCGATAACGATACTGGGATCAAATATCGGCACATATACTGAAAAATTAGCTGGATCAGGTATCGGTTCCTTGATATCAGTTAAGTGGATATCCTGGTTGGGCCTTTAATTGGATGTAATAAGACAATTTACAGGCTGATTTTGTCCTAGAATGTCTCCATAATGTTTGAACTTGTATTCATACGAAGCTGTTCAGTAGTGATTTGAAGGACAAATAACAGTTACATAACACAACTGGATCTCTTGTGTAATGAGTTAACTGGATTTTAAGGGAATCAGAGCCATTTTCCCTCCCTACACTGGTATCAGTTGATATCGGGTATTCGCAGATACTTAAAGCCAAAGTATCTGAATCGGTATCGGAGCTGAAAAAGATCGATGCTTCCCTGCTCCCATTCATCGAGCCAGACTCCTTTCCCGCTTTTACTCCGCCTCATCTTTTGTTGTGCACCTGAGCCAGGCATAACAATATTCTATGGTTTTCTAACATCTCAACTCCTGCTTTTGCCTCTCTGTCCAAACAAATATTTTAAAGTATTTTCTTCTTTCTTTCTGTTTGCTGTTTAGATCACCAGAAGCTGGAACGAGAAGCTCGAATCTGTCGCCTCCTAAAACACCCAAACATCGGTAGGTTTATATAGTCCGTGTTTTCCATTTTACAGCTCCATGCATTACTATAGCCAATATACACTAACAGATCAACAGTAATCAGTTAATTGTGTTTATACAGGTCTCAATATAATAATAAGAACCCAAAAAAATATTATTATGAGAATTTTAGAAACAAAAGTAAATTATTTCAATTCAACATCTACTCCAAAAAAGTAAAGATAAAAATGTAAAGTGTGTTTTACCTGCTTGTTTATGTCCCATTCACTTCAGCTGTTAAAATATAGTACAAACAAAAACAAACAGTAACTGCATAGGTCCATTTAAAACATTAAAAACAGGAGCAGGTGTGAGTATAAATGTTTATCACCAGAAATTGAAGTTTATGTCACAACACATCAACACTCAAATTTCATGTTGTTTTAGGGCTGCACGATTTTGTTAAAAAAAAAAACTACGGTAATTGTTTTCTGTTTTGCGATTGCAATTAGATTTGCAATATATGTTTAAAAAGTAGGGTTCTGTTGAATTCTACATTACAGGCCTGTCACGATAATCACTATATCAGGTTACTGTTCAGTATATGAAAGCTGGAACAGTAATTTTTGGGGCTCAATATTTATCATGAGCACTTTTTCTTTGCAAAAGTGGGGAGAGTTTAGGCATTTTCATGTAATACGATAAGATTTGAGCTGTGGAAAGTTGAATAAATAACTTCTATGGCTAATAATTGGTTGCTTCTGCTGTTTATTTGTTGCAGCTCAGCCCTTTTAATGAAACTGTCTATTTAAAAATTGGTTCTCTGTCATTATCTTGCTTTGTGTCAGTGGCATCAAGAAGCTTCAATACTATCGTTTATCGCGATATTTCCCTGTAGCGATATATAGGCCTGACCTGATAATTACTATATTGAGTTATCGTTCAATATATGAAAGCTGGAACAATATATTTTGGGCCTCAATATTTATCGTGAGTATTTTTTTCTTTGCAAAAGTGGGGAGATTTAGGGTATTTTTGTTGTAATAAGGTAAGATTTGACCTGTAGAGGGGTGAATAAGTCCCTTTTATGGCTAATTACTGGTACATTCTGTTGTTTGTTTCATTAAAAGACATGAGCTGCAACAATAGTCTTTTTCAAAATGGTTTACTGGGATTATCTTGCATTATTTCAATCTTAATCAGTGGTTAAGTAGTTTCAATATTATTGTTTATTGCGATATTTCCCTGTAGCGATATATCGTGCTTCAAAATGTGTTATCGTGACAGGTCTACCTACATTGTAAACAACTTTTGGAGCATTAACACTAAAATATGAACTAGTACTAGAATCCCATGTGTTTCAGAACATGTTTGTAGAGGTCTAGTCTATAGGTACAACAAGATTTTTCAATTACAAGATAGGATATTTTGTAGAGGACATTATTCCCACTTCCCACTCCTTTTTCGAGCTTAAATAAGAAAAAAATATGTGAAATGTGCATTAAGTGTACTGGATACATGTGTTCGTTAATCTGTTCGAAATAAATAAATGAAATAAAATTAATCAAAATTAATGAAAGAATCTAGTATCTAAGTAACTGAAGCCTTTACAATTTTAGAACTCCCCCATCTCCAATTTCGATTCGATAAAGATCCATTGTTTGGCCCTATATGGTTCAGTCCCCGCTCTACCTCTCGGACTTATCCTTTTGAGTAGTCATTGATGTATTTAAAAACAACAATGATTATGCAAGGAATGTATCTATGCAACAAACTGCACCAAAAATAAACTGCTCCTCCTTCCTTGTTCCCCCCAGTGCGCCTCCACGACAGCATATCAGAGGAGGGCTTCCACTACCTGCTGTTTGACCTGTAAGTCTACTTTACGCCTTCTACAGCCTGGCCCTCCGCCCATTTTAACGTACACAGTTACATAATCCTCTCCTATATTTGAACTAGCCCACCTCCCCTGCTCCCGCCGCCACCCACGCCTTCCACATTCACCCCTCTCTCGGCATCTTCCCTCTAGTTTCCATGGCGACCGTGCCGTATGAAATGAGGGGGGGGGTGTGTGGGGTACTAAATCAAGAGGAGAATTTGCATGGTTTATTTTGCTATGTGTTTTTAGTTTCTAGTAGCGTTAAGAGTGGATTCCTGCACATGATGTAATGCAGCCTCAGTGTTTTCATGTTGTGTTTGCAGCACTGGTTTAAAAGTGGTACTACGGTAACAACTGAACCTGGGTTGTCCTTGAGCATATTTTGGTAATGATTTTTGAGATCAAAGAGAGTTGTTTTTAGCTTTTATTGACTGCTGATTTTAGTCATATCTGGCAACCCCAAGTAAGGCGCTCATTCTCCTTTCTGACTGATAATAAGCGTGAGAACTAGTGATGATATAAGAATTAATTACATCAAATTTGAAAAGAAATCATTTTTTTAGAGAATTTAGTGTAATTAAAAAAAAACAGTAATAGTATTTTATTTTTTTTTTATATCACTGTGTGGTCTTATACTGCAATATCCAGACCAGTCTAAAACGATTAAGGAAAGGTTCAGTTTTGTCATATTTATGTCATTTTATTTCTTGTTTCTTGTTCAAATTGGTATCTGTTTTGATACTAGTTTTAATATTTTTTTAGTATCAGTGTTTAATATCAATCTTTGACAATGATAATAAGAGCCAAAACACAATGCTTATATCATGTACAATGTTTTTATAATTAAGAATATTTCAGCATTACGTTGATTATCAGTTAAAACTATAGAGTGTATGTATAAATGGACATAGCTAACCTGCTGGCCGCCGCGTTCCAAATAGGATGTGAGCATGGGCGCACTTCCAGCTTCATCGACTCTGGCTCCAGAGTCGAGGCAGGTTAGCTATGTCCATTTATACATACAGTCAGTGGTCTCGTCCCATCCCTATTAAATATACAAAAGTACTGCTAATACATTTTTATCTGTAAGTTTTTTCCTCTTGTCTAACTGCGACTCTTGTCTTGCACACAGGGTGACTGGAGGGGAGCTCTTTGAGGACATTGTAGCCAGAGAATACTACAGTGAGGCAGATGCGAGGTACATGGTCCACTTTTGTCCTGAAGTCTGTGTCTACTCTTGTGTTGTTGTTGTTGTTGTTGTTTTTGTGTACCTCCCCTCTCCTGTCTTCTCTCTCCTCCTATTCTCGCTTACCTCCCTCTCCCCTTATAACTTTACTTCATAGATTTTTATTCCCGTACCAACACTGAATGAATCCATTTCCTGGTGTCCACATGTTTCCTTCCATACATCATCAGCATCTTCAATTGTACCCAACGATATTTGAGTTACAACAGAAATTAAAGCAGACCTATGATGCAAAATCGACGTTTCAAAGCTTTTTAACCGTGTTATAGTTGTTACCCTCTCGGAGTTGTATTTGGAGTGATTTGTGCATGTTTGAGCAATCTTTAATCGCTTATTTTCAAGACGCCATATTGACGATCAACCCCCATTTTCCCCGTCACCGACATACACCCACTCTGACGTACTTACTTTGTTCAATTTTATTTCTTAATTGGTGATACTCATAGGATTCATCAGCATCACGTAGTCATTTTGTTTCACAAATGAAAAAAAAACATCCGCTACTCGCTAGTGTGATCCTGCTGCAGCTATCCTTAGGAGGAGCCCGCAGCTACACGGCTCTTTGTTGTGATGATGTTTATGGCGACGTCAGCTCCCATTGGGCATCATAGATTTCTAACACAGAAGTCGGCAAACTTGTTTCTTTTATTAAGTTAGATAAATATTGCTATTTAAAATGTGCAGATTATAACACAATGATCCACTGGTGTCATAGACTATAACTATAAAACAGATACAAGCACAATAGGTCTGCTTTAAGAACATGACATTTTTGCTCAACAGTTTTATTTATTTATATATTTATTTGAAAAGGGACATTTCACATTATGCTAAATCAAACAGTGTAAATATGCCCGAGTTAGCTGATTTTAGCGAATTTCCATCCGTAGTCCCTTGGCCAGGTTTGAAAGGGCATCCTGAAAGTGAATGCGCATAAAAATCACACATCAAATTTACAGCATATACAAGAAAATGGCGGAGACAAATACATTATATATAAACTAGTCCTTCTACCTTAAAATTATTTCAGAAGACGACTGAAATAATGCTCCATTTATACCTTCATTTAAAATAGGCTCTGTGCACAGCAACACGCTAGCTAGCTCACTGTGTCGCAAAGCTAACAGTCCTTTATTTATTAAACATAAAATAAACAACCTATTAAATTCAAATTAATTAAAGATAATTAGTTAAAATAAAAACTACCCAATTGTTTTTAAACATAGAATACTTCAGTTTGCATTAGCATTGCATTAGCATTGAGACACAGACATCTCTCTTTCTAAACACATAAGTGTCCTCTGCTAACAGTGAGGTTGCCGGGCGCTGTTGTGCACAGAGCCTATTACATTTCTGGTGAGGGGTCTGCTACCTGCTAATCTCCATGGATCAGCAGGTAGCACAGTATGTAATTAAATGTATATCTTGCAGTTATACATTTAACCACCTCTAATGTCATGCTGTGGAACATTCCAAGCAAAGTAATAACATTTTTAACAAGCGAGATTATTCCATTGATTTTAAACCCAATTTACCATAATGCACTGTCATAGAACTTAACTTAAATATTTTCACTACAAAACATCATCTTCATGGACACCACCAGAAAGTTACATAGTGCAACTTTAACTACAACATAAATGAAGCTACAATAAAGGGTTTAGTAGTCGGGTTTATAAGGAGCTGTAATGTAATGAGTTGTTATCTGGTTTCACTGCAAGGAAGTCATGGGAACGGAGTTAGACTCGTTTGTTCCATCCACAAGACGTTACTGCAGAGAAAATATTAACTTAATTTTATATATATATTTTTTGATTTGCTTTACTTTGAGGATTGATCCAGGATAGTTTTTTCATACTTGTCCAAGAAAGGGAAGACAAAACAAAACAAAAAAACAAGCAAACGCATGAATACACTTATCACATATACAAAATGTCTTTGGACTAAAATCTTTTTGCTCGAAGGGGAATGTGTTCTGCATGTAAAATACATTTCTAGTATGCTTCCTGTACTTGCATTATAAAGTCACACAAATCTCATAATGTTAATATTCACAAAGATTCAAATGTACATATCTCAGACACAGCAGTTACAGCATTGGTTGATAACAGTAATGAAATAAATATAATTTACAGCCCCTTATAGCAGCTCGCTTTTATTCCTGGGTGAATGTTGTTCAAATGCAGATTTTTGTTGTAATACAGTGAGTTCTTGGGTCTATTCACGAATAGAAATGATCTGGTTCAACATTTACGTGTTTACCTTTTGGATATTTCAACAGAAAGTACAATGAAATCAATAGGGGAAATCTGGCTCTTGCGCCCCCATCTGGTAGAATGGCATCATTGCATTCTAGAATCTGAAAACCACCAATACTATGAAAATATGATGTTTTTATGTATTTTCTTACATTTGTGAATACTTAACTCCACACACAGAAACACAGAAACTTTTCCCTGTAGTTCGGATGGTGATTACTTTAAAATTCCTCTCACTCCTCTCCATAGTTGATAAACTAACGAGCCCCGTTACACTGACAGTGACTATGACGACGTTACAGCAGAGGAAAGTGTCAGTGTTTGACTCGTTACTGGTCAAAATAACGCTGTTATAGTTAAACACAGTTATTCCCAACACTGACTAAGTATGTGTCTGATGCATAGACTGTATAAAGAAGTGGACTAAGTGAGTGTGATGTCACCCATAGCGTTCGGCTCAAGTTAAATAAAGCTCAGCAAGGCTAGCAGTTATAGGGGCGGATCTGGAGCCGAGTTCCATATTTGAAATTCCGACCGTGAGTATCATAGCAACCAAAGAGCCAATCCGGAAAGAGGCTGTTGATGGTAATGCTCCTTCCCGCCCACATCGCTGGTTTAGCAGGGCTCTTAGCAATGTTGTCAGTCAGACCTGTTGCTAACGCTAGCGGGAGTGACCTTGGGGAAAGAAGGCGCCTGATTTGTCTGTTATTAATGTTCATATCTTGATTTACGGGCAAAATAGCAAAATAAAAACACCGGGATCATATAGAGCGGGTTAATACAAACATTTTAAGACCAAAATGATGAGGCTCACGACGCGCTGATGCTCACTTCCTATTTGGAACGTGGCGGCTAGCAGGTTAGCTATTTCCATTTATATATACAGTCTATGGTCTGACGTCCAATAGAATATAAATTAGAAACTTCATTAACATTGTCAGTGATTTTTAGCTCAGTCTCAAATCTAATGATGTTGACTACGTTGTGTTGAAATGAGCTGGTCCAAACGGTCACATGCTCGTAAAGTAACTGTATCTTAGTATGTGTTGGTGGTGTGCGCTGCTGTAATCCCTGGCAGCAGCAGCAGCAGCAGCGGGGGCTCACATGTCTTTCAGTTAAAAGGTCACAAGACCACACTATTTTATCAGTTCTCAACAATAGCTTTGCTCCTGCTAACTGCACATGTATCAGTATTTTGTGAGCCACTCTGGATAGAAGTCATAAAGTAATCTACACACTGAGATTTAGACAACAAAAGTACTCAATTTTGTTACTTAAGTAAAAGTACAGATACCGGAGAAAAAAAATACTCAAGTAAAAGTAACAGTATCATGAAAAAATCTACTTAAGTAAAAGTATTAAAGTACCTGTTTAAAAATGTACTTAAAGAGTAAAAAGTAAAAGTATTTTGCGCAGATTTTGAGGGCTAATAAAACTTCAAATGTAGTGATTTTGGTACTTAAAGGTAAAAAGTAAAAGTATTTTGCGCAGATTTTGAGGGCTAATAAAACTTCAAATGTAGTGATTTTGATAATATTTGTGTTTTTTTATTTTTTATATTTTTTTATATTAGTTTGCTCAAATTATGAACATGTTTAAAATAAACCCTCAGCCTTTTCTGCAGGTCTCAAACAATAATAAAAAATACTTCAAGTTCAAAGATATATTGAAGTAGAAAGTGCAGATACCTGCTCTCAAATGTAGTGAAGTAAAAGTAAAAAGTACCCACTTTAAAATTTACTTAAGTTAATTTTTTAGGTATTTGTACTTAACTTAAGTACAGTACTTTGCTGCTTGCACTTTAAGTTTCACCACTGCATTTGAGCTGCAAAAAAGAAAGAAAAAAAATGGGTCTGATACAGATCGTGCTGGTGTGTTTGATTGTACGATGTAGGACTGTGGGCCTTTAGTCTTTTAATCGATTACTCAGGTGATGGAGTCTTTTTGTGTCAGGGCTCATAAGGGTTGCTAAGGACAACAGCCGACAGGAGATGGACTGGACTTAACTGGAAATTTGGGAGTGAATCGGTTTTAACTTCCTTTTTACTATGAGCGTGCTGTTTACTAGTACTTTTCTGAATAAATACATGTAAACTCTAATAGTTTTGAGAGATTTTGGCTGCCAGTGCCTCACCACATTATAAAAATCAACTAACTCACACAGAAGAGGTCTTTGGTTAAGTTGACTTCAGCTGTTGTGAGATACTTTTCTTCACTCTCCCGCCAATATAGTCTTAACATGGTTTATTCTATCGCACTGAACATGTATTCCTTATCGAGACAGACCTGTTTGAAGGTTTAAACATTCACCCTTTCTATGCTTTTTTTTTGAATGTCAGTCATTGAGGCCATTAGTGTTCTCTGGCTCTTTCCTCTCACACCCCGGGAGACCAGCTCGAAGTAGGACTTTAATTAGTGCCAGTAATTAGCCATGCACACACGCTAGCACGCGCACACCTTTGAAACTGTGCCACCGCTCGGTTTGTCGCCCCCTATCCAACTGATTTTACACCTCATGTTTCAGGCAGTCAACAGGATTATGGGGGCCAGTGTCATTTCTGTCAATACCTCTGGCTGTGTTCAATAGAGGGGGTAGACCGCCCCAAATGAATACCCCAAATACCCCAGTGTAACCCATATTTACATTTTAAGGCTTCTATGGCAACAAGTGATTTTGATTTGCACTGCATTTGACTCATCCTTCAGTGTCTCTGGGTTAAACCTGGATCTGACTCATCCTTCAGTGTCTTTGGGTTAAACCTGGATTTGACTCATCCTTTAGTGTCTCTGGGTGAAACCTGCATTTGACTCATCCATCAGTCTCAAAAAGAGCCATTGTGATTTGGCTTACTTTTCTGGTGGAGGGATCAGTTCGCTTGAAAATAAAACATATATTCTTACAAAGAGTAAGAGTAACTGTGTCTAACTCTAACCTGTTGCCTGGTGGCATCACCCTGTCTCCAAGGAGATAGAGGCATTTAATGCCATACTGTGGAACATTCCAGGCAGAGCAGTAACGTATCCATGAAGACAGGCAGGTGGCATACTTTCAACCAGAATAATTAACGCACCAGTGAATAAAATGCTGCATTACTGTGACTTGAGTTATGTAGATGTCTTTCCCAAGAGCACGAGTATCAAACCAGTTACTTTCTGGTCTGGAAGGCTCAACCATTACCAACACCACTGCCTCAGGGAAGTGAGCATTAGTTAAAGATTAATTCTCCCCCTGACTCACTCATAAAGCATAAAGTACATTAGCGGATCACTCCCCCTGCAGGCGGAGTCTCAAACTTTAATAAACAAACATTTGACTTTTTGTTTTTCACCATTTGACTCCGCACAGAGAAAGGTGGTGCCCTCCGCCCATGAGATGTTAACTAGCTCTCAGCCTTTTCCTGTTGTCACTATACATTCACCTACGCACACGTCTTCCGCCTGATCAAAAATATAAACCCAGCACATTTTCCAACCAGCTGCTCAGAAATACAGGAGTCTTGAACTGACGGGCACAGAGTGTACACCGAAGGCGACGATGATGAAGATGCTAGCTGTCAGAATCAGGTTAACGCTGTGGAGCACGGAAATTTTTTATACGGCTGCTATGAATATATGGACAGTTTTTTAGATTATACTGACAACATCTAGGTAATATTATGAAGATCTATTAGAACTATGCTAAAATGGACTCGTAAATGTCATGGTTGAGGTTCAAGCCTTGTAAAGATGGACAAGTGAAGGAATCTTACTTAGTTGAGAGTTTATTGCAAGTTTCAGCCTCTTTTGCTCTGTTATTCGTAATATTAGTATTGTTTGTACTACGCACTACACTACCAGTCAAAAGTTTGGACATACCATCTCATTCAATGTTTTTACATTTTTTGACTGGTGGTGTATAAACCCATAGTCTGTAATAATGATATACCAAACTTAACATGGGCAGTTCATCTTAAAGGTTCACTGTGTAACTTTTCCGGTGGTGGGTCGTCGCCTGCTTGTCTCCATGGAGATCTGTTGCTTTGCCCAAGAACATTCCACAGTAAGGCATGGACAATGTTCCAAATAATGGTTTTAACTTTCTGTCGCCATGGAGCCAAGCAGGCGACAACACAAGTTTGTCAAGGTATTTTTGAGCAATAAAAACACCTGTAATTGAATAAGTGCAACATAGGTTTAGTTTAATGTCGCACAGTGGAAGATTCCAGACCCACCACGAGAAAAGTTACCTAATGCAGCTTTAATGTATTGCTAAAAGGCACATCAAAAGAGATTGTAAGTGAACAGAACTGCCTGTGGTTCTTAGACTCAGCACATTCGTCAAAGGTTAGGACAGAGTGATGTAAAACGTCTCCCCAGCCGCTGCTATGACTGATCCTCATCCTAAACATAACTCCTCCATTTTACCTTCATCTTTTATTATCTCCACAAAGACTCCCTCTTTTTTTTTTTTTTTTTTGCATTTTTTAGGAATTCACTCCCCTCCTCTCACCTTTTCTCTCCTCTTCTCTCTTCCTCTCTCCTCCTCTCACCTCCTCTCATCTTTTCTCTCCTCCTCTCTCCTCTTTCCTTCCTTCTCCTTCTCTCTCTCATCCCCTCTGTCTTTCCACTCTCCCCTTGTCCTCTCTCTCTTCCACTTCTCTCCTTCCCCAGATGTATTTCTACCCTGTCTGTCCTCCTGTATCTCCGTGTATCTGTTGCTTTTCGTCATCTCCTCTTCTTCTCCCTCTCCCTTTCTTATTTTCTTCCAACTTTATCTTCTTACCAACCCCCATCTTTCCTTCCGTACTAAGGTAAAAGCTTCATACTGATTTCAATACCACAAACTTTACACCTTATTGTCTCTGTAGGAAAATTTGTCGTCTGCATTTGACCCATCCTTTAGTGTCTCTGGGTTAAACCTGCATTTGACCCATCCTTCAGTGCTTCTGGAGTTGCTGCTCTTAAGTTGGGCTTGGTCAGGACTAGATTAGATGCAGAATTTTTACCTACCTTATTTGTTTAGATAATAAAGATACATTTAAATGCCAAAATATTACTATTCAGTTCAGTTTTATTTATATAACACATTTAAATACAACTTAAGCTGCCCAAAATGCTTCACATAAAATACTACTATTACTACTACTACTAAATACTCCATACTACTACCATGTGGTCTTAAATTATTACTGACATAGACCTAGATTACTGATTCCTTTTTTATGTATTTCTTTCCATATTGATACTTCTCCTGATACTTCTACTCTTATAGTTTAGTGAGTGTAGATTTTTTTAAATTTTTGACACAATACTTCCTAGCCTTTCTCTTCCTCTTATCCCATCCTTCTCTTTCTTATCTCCTACCTCCCCTTTCTCTTGTCTTACCCTCTCCTCTCTCTTCTCTTCCCTCGCTCTCCTCTGGTGTTGTCTGGCACGTTGTTCTGCTACACATCTTGTTTTTAAAAAGCAAAACAAACTGTACCCTTTGTCTCCGCTCCACCTCTCTCTCCTCCTCCTCACGCGCACTCCTTCTCTCCGAACTCATCACCTCCATCTCTCTCCTCCCATCGTCACCCGTCCTCCACTTTTGCCCCT
>JACM01014587.1:0-14142 GCA_000787095.1 Periophthalmodon schlosseri
GTACAGTCCACAATCAGGTAAGTTTGATTTCGTACGCGCAGCTAGCATCCACGCAGGGCCATACACAAACACGTCGCTCTTAATGCGCCGTCCTCCTCTCCAGACCATTAATATTGTATTGTTCATATCATGAGCTCCTAGGTTACACTGAGCATGCATTTTTCAGTGTGATAATCCTTAATTATTTTTATGCACCCTTAATCTTTCATATAGTTTCACTGTTTTGCTTAAATATTTAATGTCATGATGATGCGGCTTGTCTTTCTGAGAGGAGGGGAGTGATGGAGCAGGGGAGAGCAGAGGAAGAGAGAGGGAGGGAGAGAGAGAGAGAGAGACGAGCGAATGGATTTTAACGCCTCTCCCTGTATAAGCCTTCTCCTCCTCGTCTGTGCTTCGTCTGCTTGAGTGACTAGGCCTCCAGTGGAGACGCTGTTTTAATTCACATCAACACTGACCTCATTCAAAATAATCCCCTCTGCTGTAATCGCTTTTATTCAGGACCTACAACTCATTTCTTCATATTTAACAGCGGGCTATAATAGTGGGAGCACGCAACATGGCAAACTCTCATTAGGAATTATGAATGTACTGTTTTTAAAAGTATTGAGTAAGGTTAAAGTGGTGCACGCGCTTTACTGGTCAGAAGTTTTTTTGTTTTACTTTTTGAAGCGGCTGTGAATAAAAAACATCGACGCACATATAACAAAGTAATACAACTGAAAGAAAAAATAATACACTTTTTGGAAATATTTAAACCTATCCCAGATCAGTGCAAAAATATATCTTAAATCAGACATATTGTTCTTGTGTCGCTCTGTAGTTCTAATCTGTGACACTCGTGGATCATTATGTTATAATCTGCACATTTTAAATCACAATATTCATCTAAAACGACTTAATAAAAGAAATAAGTCTGCCAGTTTCACGTTAGAAAACTGCGGTGCCCAATGGGAGCTGACGTCGCCGTAAACGTCGTCACAACAAAGCGCCGCACGCTGTCGGCGCCCCCTATGGACAGCTGCACGTCACACTAGAGCGGCACATTTTTTTCATTTGTACCAAAATGACGACGCGACGCTGCCGAATCCTACGAGTATCAACGATTAAGAAAATAAAATTGAACAACGAAGTGCGTACGTCGCAGTGGGCGTGTACGTCGCAGTGGGCGTGTACCGGTGGAGGTGAAAACAGGGGTAGCTCGCCAATATAGCGTCTTGAAAATAAGCGATTGAAGATTACTCAAACATGAATCGCTCCAAATACAACTTCGAATGAGTAAATAGTGAAAAGAAACAACTATAACATGGTTTAAAGCTCTGAAAAGTCCATTTTGCAGAATAGGTCTGATTTAAACAAGCCAAAACAACTTGCTCAGCCTCTTTTGATATTGGTCAAATGTACGATAATGACCTTTTGGCTGTTTTCAGTAGTAAATCTAAGTATTACATCTATCAGACAAAACACTAGCTCTCGTGTTTGGTGCGTTCTCCCCCTGGACGTCACAGGCCCCAGCTCTGAGTGACAGATGGACACGGCTCTCGTTGGTTCACACTTGCATGTGTTTGTCTCCACACCCAGAACAGAGAGAGTGTAGTTTAATACAGGCGTCACACTCAGGGATCTAATAATCCTATCTAGTGATATGATAGGAAGCCCAGATAGGCTAAATCCCATCCAAAACCATTAGTGCTAATGTGACTATGCTAATACCCATAGTTCTCGGTTCTTGTTGTGTGTTTGTGGATTGGGTCATATGTAGGGTGCTTGGGAGTAATCTGGTTACGGATCCAGCCCGTGATGATTGATAGGCTGTGGGAAAATGAATAGATTGTGATGTAGATTAGAGTTTGTTCCATAGCACACGACCCGAGTAATAGTGTTATACAAGAGATGCCCGTTAAAACAGATCTACAGCCGGTGTGGGCGTGGTTAAAACGCAACCCCGCGAGTTTGCTAGTTTTTCTATCAGCGCCTAGACCTGTCACGATTACAAAATTTGATATATCGCCGAAGTAAATATAGACGATAAACGATAATACTGAAACCGATTTACGCCGCTGACACAAAAACCCAAGAGATTCAAACCACAAAAACTATCCTACATCTACAATATTGTTAAAAATCATGAGCTGCAATAAGTAAACAGCAGAATGAAACGCTTTAGTCGTTAGTTTTGCATCTGTAAGTTGTTTATTCAAACTTTTATGGCTTAAATCTGGTCATATAGCCACAAAATACCCCCAAAAATATAGTCCCAGGTTTCAGATACTCAACTATAAGTGGATATGTTGATTAACGTGAGCTAAAATGTACTTTTTGTTTGTCTACCTCGGCGCAGTGTTTGCATACAGTAGCGTTTTACAGTTTTTGTGAATGTAAAAAGCAACACGATGCTAACGCTCCATGTCTTCTAATGATATATATGTCTCGGACCTGGCTGACCCCTTCCTCCCACACCTGTCTCATTGTGTGGGATCGTTTCGGCCTCGTCTCCGATTCACTTATGCTCCGCTTTCACTGCCATTAACTTCAGTGGAAATGGCCCAGACCACCCACGTTCCCGCTGTACGGTTTTCCAGGCATGTAGAGCATTAAGGAGCATGCTAATCGTCATAGCGATACTTGTTAGCGGACTAAAATGTCTACCCCGCAGACCTCTTCCCGACCCGAGCGTTTTGTACTTCCAGCCTTGACATCATCAATGGGAGACGCTCCGCCGAGATCTCTGCTCTCCATCTGTGGATTGTCAGCCGCGAGGGTCGTTCTTTCTGTTCGGCGATGCGAGTTTGGATGGAGTGGATTATTGAGACGGTCCACATGTATTTTGCAGGTCAAGGCGAGGGTATGAGAGGATGCAGGGGGCACGTCTGAAAAGGAAGAATGGTAAACAAACTGCATTGAGATGAGGGGCAGGAGAGTATGTGCATAAGAGGAGGAACTGGAAGAGGAGAGCGCCTTCAGTGCTAATTGGCATGCTAGCACAAGACCTACCCTGGAAAATACTGCGACGCTACGACACTCAGCATCTCCTGTTAGGTAATTGGAGCTTCGTAGCTTGAGTGAAAACTGCTGATTTCATAGGAAGTGTTAACAGGACCTTTGTATGGCATGCTTCCCTTTTCCAGGGAGCCAGTGGGGCCAGACTCCGGGACAACCATAGCCCTATAGTGGGAACAGAGCCGGGCTTTACCTGAGGAGCGGTAATGAACCTCTTCACATGGTTGTTCACCCAAAAGCAAAAGAGGTGGGTAAAGAAAGGAGGAATGAGAACAGGGAGGGGGAGCAGCCTCATTTCGCGGCCAAAGAATAGCAGGTGGGACAAAAGGTCTCGCTCGAGGGGGGCGCTTTATTAGCGGTATTCTCCTGGCCCATTTACACCATCTCTCTCTGGGCCAATGGAGCACTTATCACAAGTGTACCCATCCAGCTCGCCAATAGAAACAAGCCAACGCTATCCGTCAATGTTTACCATTAAGGATCTGTCATTTGCAGATCCACCATATGTGGCAGATTAATGGGACAAGCCTCTCGCTCTCGGCCGACGCTCCGGTTTGTACCTAAACGCGCCGTGTGGCCAAACTCGCCGTTATTCTAAGAAAGCGAGAATGAAAACAAACGCTGAGAACGGAGAGATAAAGAGAAAAGGAGTAATCAGTGACCGGTCGGTTTGGCTGTTTTTCCACCATCATGAAGTGTTGTTTTTAAAGACGAGGAAGTACAAGAACCTTGAACCAATTGAGTTCATTTGGAGAGCTGTGTAAATTAAATCAAAGTGAAAGTCTTAAGTAAACACAAAAGCGTTCGGAAAGTGTCCTGCGTTAACATCATTTTCAGAAACTAAAATATGCCTTAAACAAAGTGAGTTTGTGGAAAATGTCTCGGATTTGTTGTGGTCATCTATCAGAGATTTACCCGGTGACCGTCATGACGACCAAAAGAATTTATACTTTTTTTTAAACAGTTACTAAATATTTAAAGTGACACGGTGAAGATGTTTTTTTTATTTGAAATGAGTTCAGAAATCTGCTGCTCGCCTTTAGGAGCATGAGCAGACAGGCAGAGGTGGATGAAGTACTGTTACTTAAGTAAAAGTACAGCTACAGAGGTGAAAAGTTACTCGAGTAAAACTAAAAAAATTACATGAAAAAATCGACTTGAGTAAAAGTATTTAAGTACCCGTTTGAAAATGTACTTTAAGTGTAAATGTAGATATATTGATTCAAAATGAGACGTATTTTGTTCAACAGTAACAATAAGAATCAATTTCTTAATTTTGTGTGTTTATTTTTGTTTTGCTCAAAGCCAAAGCTTGAATTCGAAAACTTTAGTCAGGATTTTACATCGAACATGGTCAAAATAACCCCTCAAATCATATGAAAAGTACTTTTTACTTTTCAGTCCTGTTCAAAAATGTAGTGGAGTAGAAAGTACAGATACTGCTCTCAAATGTAGTGAAGTAAAAGTAAGTGGAGTAGAAGTACAGATACTGCTCTCAAATGTAGTGAAGTAAAAGTAAACTCACTGTAAAATGTACTTAAGTAAAGTACAGATACCTAAAAATGTATTCGTAAGTACAGTACTTTACTACTTTTACTTCGTTACCTTCCACCACTGCAGTCAGGTATTCATTTAAAATAGACAGATGTTGTGTTTATTGTTAACGTTTATTAAATTCCTATAAAAGTTGGAATTCATTTATATAACTGTTGTCCCCACCACCATCTTCTTCTTTTGAATGATATAAAAACAGAATTACATGTGTTTGTTGTTGAGGTTTAACGTGGGAACATTATGGAGAAACTGAACGATTTTCCCAAACTGGATTAATACAGTGTTGTATCTCTTGGGACACACTGGTCATCTTTGTGAGCAGCTCTGACCGCACAATGCCCCAGTGAGGACCTCAGGATGCGGTCAGTCCTCAGGTGGTCCTCGGGCCAGCCTTTCTTTCAGCCGCTCTATGTGTCTCTGTTGGACAAACATCTTCACTATAGCCTGTCTGTCTGTGCGGCTCCCTTCGCCCTCAGAGCATCACGGACCATTCATGCAGGTCCTAAGTGAGTGACTGAACAGACGTTATGAGGAGTGGGGGGGCGGCAGAGGAAGGAGGAGCGGGCAGGTTCCTCTGACCAACACAAAACAACACAAAGGAGAAAGTTTGGTTTCTTTCCTGACCTCCTTCCTCTGCCCGTAACCCCCTCCACGGCACATACAGACGTACAACACATAGAAAGAATAGGCTCTTTCTTAAATAGTGCCTCTCCAGCCAGTGTCACAAAAGGCCCCTGCTCCCTGGCCTGCGTCGGCGGGAGGAAAACGGCTGGCGGTCTGACCGGCTGGGTTGGTCAATGCGTGGAGGAAATTGGCCGCAAATACTATTAATGCTAATTAGCCGGGCTAACGGGGACACGGGGACGTGATGTGACTTTGAAAAGGTGCAAACTTGATAAAGAGCTGTGGTTTTCGGAAGGAACGAGCCGAAAAAGAGCATTTAGCTGGATCAGATATCGGTTTCCAAATATCGGTTCTGTCGATATCCTGTTTGGGCTTTTAAATCGATGTAATAAGAGTATTTACCGTATTTTCCGGAGTATAAGTCGCACTTTTTTTCATAGTTTGGCCGGGGGTGTGACTTAGACTCAGGTGCGATTTATATGTGAAATATGTTTTTTTTTCTTCATTATTATGCATTTTTTGGCTGGTGCGACTTATACTCAGGTGAGACTTATACTCCAGAAAATATGGTACTCATCATAGTCGGGCCAGAAAGTCTCAGAATGTTTGAATTTTTATTTACACAAAGTCGTTCTGTCGTTACTTGAGAGATAAGTAACAGCTACATAACACATTTGGATCAGTTTTGTCTTATTTCAGTTTAGTTTTAAGGAAATAAATGCTGTTTTCAGTCGCTACGCTGGTATCGGTTGATATCAGGGATCGACAGGATTGTTTCAGCTCTAGTTTCCAGACAGTGGTTGTAGTCGACGCGTTTATGGCTTTTGCAGTTCAAATAAAATAGGTTCATTCCGATTTTTATCAAGTAGAGAAATGTAAAAATGTAGTTTGAAATGACGTCACTTTAGAGCGTTTAAAGAAGTTCAAGTGTTCACCTCCGGCCGTGGTTTCCTCACCTTTACTTCAGTAGAGGAGGTGATGGCAGCGATGGCTGGATTTCTTGTAAAGGACGGCGTAAGAACGGAAGTTGTGTTGGCGGGTGGGAGGAACATAGACAAGGGTCGTCTCCCCCGAAGTTAGCCCTCGTTTCCGTTGTGCCTTTGTGCCGCGCGGCCTCCTCCTGAGAGGCTCTGGGGCTTTCGTTGGGGGCAGGCGTCAGTTTAGCCAGATAAAGGTAAGTCTGAGTTTGAGTCATTGTTCATATTCTCTTGTCTCTCGTAACGTCACACTTACAAAATGAAAGAAATAGTAATTTACTGGTGTAACTGGGTAACTGCAGTATTCTTCAGATGAGATCGTTGTGTGGATTGTCCTGTGGTATATGCCGCGTACGGCCAGGTGCAGTAAGAACACAGACAGATACACAAATGCCAGTGCCGTCATCAGGCTGACAGGTGTGATGTATGGAGCGTTCTGTAGAAGATGTGAAGGTGTGATGTGAAGTGGAGATATCAGACTGTATAACCACATAACTACAGCTTTTTACAAACTGGCAGAAAAGTGTGGAAGGCAGCGGCTGTTCGAGGCAGGTGTGTTTGAGGCTCACCTGCTCCGCCGCCGGCTCCACGCACCTGACTGACAGAGTTTGACTTCTTCTCTGGTTTGTTTATTTGATGTCGTCACTCACGTCGTCCGCTCCGCCGAAGAAACGCTAAAGCGGAAAACACACTGAAAGGGCATCTGGCTCGATCCAGGTAAATAAACAAAGCCAAAGAGTTCAGAGGAGTTCAAGTTGATCTTAGACCATAATTATAAAATAAAAGCACGCGCTAAGCTTGTGACTGATGCACGCTGGGAGCTTTTGGCCCACACAGCGGACAGACAGACAGACAGGTGGATGTCACACTGCTCTGATGGACGGGTCTGAGTGACAGGCAGACAGACAGGTCTGTAGAGCACAGTCACTTCCATTATAGCACAGGGGTGTTCCCTCCACAGTGGAAGCTGTCAGTGCCGTATCGCTCAGATGACAAGCCACTCTAGCCCGGGACGCGCCGCAGCCGCCTGAGAAAGCATGTCATCTTTTCCTTTTCTTCCTCCTCAAGGCGATGTCTCGCTCGATAAAGGAGCAGCAGAGAGAACAATGGAACGAAGGACTAGAAAAGGACAGAGAGACTGGGGAGAGGGCGAGAGCGCAGAGCGAGACAGGACGTTTTGACATCTGAATTACATTTGTATCGCCTCAGACATGGGAGAAGAATGAGCGAACAGCGCGAGGAGGGAGGGGGCGGGTGGCAAACCTTCACTTAGATGTTTATTTTAACTCCACTCTATTTGCCTGGCATCCAAAAAACTCACACCTCCAGCACGTGACGTTTGCCCTTTGAACGGGGCCGCGGGGCAGGACGTGGACGGGGCCGCGCTCACGGGGCGACGCGCGGAATAAGACCGAGAGTTTGGAAACACTTTCCATTCACCGACTTCTGCAGGCTCACGGTGAAGGACACACACCGAGCTGTCTGCATCGATGTACCACACAACAGGACTCAGAGTGACATGTGACAGACGAGACTGAAAAGAGGAACAGCAGCAGAACGTTCAGGCGCGTCTCATTCTCAGGGTTTAATATCTGCTGTTTAGTCAACGTTCTGCTCCGTGACTATTTATTATCCAATTCGATTTGTACATACAAACATTTTAGAAAAAAACACTTTTCTCAAAGGACAAGTCTAACCAAACATAATGAACAAAACGCCGGGATGTTGCGTTGAACGGCGCCGGGAGCAGCCGTGTGACCTGTGACCCACAGATGCTGAAGCCGACAGTGCACAGAGACAACGGTGAGGTTTGTGTTGGGTTTAATTTGTCACCTTGTTCCCGGCCCGAGTTACGTGCGGGTCCCTGTGGCGTGGGCCTGCGCCTAAGTAAATGTGGGCCTGCGCCTAAGTAAATGTGGGCCTGCGCCTAAGTAAATGTGGGCCTGCGCCTATGTAAATGTGGGCCCTCTCAGTGTGACACGCTGCTCTCTATAACCTCATTAGAATCTTTCAGGTCCCGCTGTGCAGCCATCCACACACACTCACACTGCTTTGATTCCTCCAAGTCTAAAGATGTCAATCAGCCGCTGGCTGCAGAGAGAGCAGGGGAATGCTACACAGACGCACACAGAACGGCTCCATCAACGTCCTCCTCCCACTCCCCGGCGTCTCCCCACCTCTCTCCGGCGCTGCCTCGTCACTCCCCCTCACCCATTTCACTATTTGAGAGTAATTTCATGTGCCAGCGTGGTGCATAATACACTTTTAATGGACAACTAATTCTCTGCCATTACTTCGTCAACATGATTACGGGATCTGCCGCTCGAATCCTGAGGAGCTGGGCACAGGCTTTTTAAACATACGCAAGACATTAATGTGTCTCTTTTCAGCTTTACATCAGAAGATGTCAGACATTTACATAATGCTGCCATTGAGGTCTGTGACAGGCTTCCTCTCTTTCTCTCTCGCTCCATCCAGCTCTATTTTCCGACATGATTTCTTTCCACAAAGGGCCTCGGAGCTCTGCCTTTCTGCTTCCCTCTCCGTGCTCCCATGAATACTCGCACTTTCCACGAAAGGCACGGAAAAGAGGCTCAAGAAAGACGGAAGAGACGGAAGCGAAGAGGAGAGCCGGGATTACGCCAGTGTGAATGGGAAAGTCGCCTTTCCATCACCTGCACAAAACGGGAATACCGCCGGATAAAAGGGATGAGTGTATAATTTGACCATTTAAATGTCTTGTTCATTAGGCCTGACAGGAGAGCACTCTGTGGCCGTTTGAGCCCCGGCACATATGCAAATCTGTCTCTACATTCTCTCAGAGCTGCAGTTCTGAGGGAGAAACCACAGGTAAAACACTGTGTGAAACAAGAACAGTACAACTTAAAATACAAGATTAGAATTTGAGCCCATATAATGACGTGAATTCATTTGATCAACACTTAAAATCACTTTATTCTGGCCATCAGTTTGTGTTTGTGTTTATTTATTAAAGGGACATTATCTAAAAACAAGATAATGCAAAAAAAATCTAAATAAAATGTCAGAACTGTAAATTCTGAGGCTCATTTATTATTTAAAATACAGTATTAAAAAGTATTAAGACCTGTGTGTCTTGTCCAGTCTCATGTTTCTGTGGATCCATAAAAACCTTTCATTTTTGTCTCTTCACGTCATTATTTTCAGTTGTTTTCGGGGTGACGGTGGCTCAGTTGGTAGAGCGTTTGCCCTCGGATTCAAAGGATACTGGTTTGAATCCCGCTCTGGACATTAACATCATTGGTCGAGTGCTCAGACCACTTTTTAAACAGACAGGATCATTAAAGAGAACCGATAATT
The DNA here is from genome assembly GCA_000787095.1 of Periophthalmodon schlosseri. Taxonomy (NCBI): domain Eukaryota; kingdom Metazoa; phylum Chordata; class Actinopteri; order Gobiiformes; family Gobiidae; genus Periophthalmodon; species Periophthalmodon schlosseri. The sequence goes on from JACM01014587.1 coordinate 9,492, forward strand.
AGCCATAGCAGTTATGTTTTCTACTCTCCGCAGCTCAAATCTTACGTTATTACAGAAAAATTGCGAAAATCTCCTCACTGTTGCCAAGAAAAAGTCCCCACGACGTCGAGCCCCAAAATACACTGCCCCATCTTCCACATACTGACCGATAAGTTGATATTGTTATATGTATTTGATGTCACATGACACAGGAAACAGCGTGCGTCCTCAAACAGGAAGTGTCGCTCTGCTCAGATAAGGCCAGCGCCGGGCCCGTCCGTGCGAGCCGCCGTACCTTTTGGCTGGACTACATTCGTCTGCGTGTGTTGTTTGCGCTGCGGTTCCTCCGAAATAATTCAAAGCTACGGGGGCTGTTATTGTCTCCGCCGGGACATTTCCTACTGAGCTGCTTTTGATGTCGGAACGAGCGACGCGATTGGTCGACGGACCCAAATACAGGAAGTTGTTTTTCATGTTGTCGGACGCCTTTTTGTCAGGTCATGGCAGGTTTATGAGTCTCCCAGGACCGATACTGTTTGACAAATGTGTGCGGGCTTTGCGGAGTTATACAAATATGTTTTTAAAAGCCTCGCAGATACAGGACGCGGACGGGAGTATCATGCGAGTTGTTTTCTGGAGAACACAATACGTACTTGACACGAGCATCTCTTTGACCAGCGGTGATAAAACGCCGCAGAGTGTCAGCGCCGGCTCTGGACTCTCGACATGTAATTGCCTTTAATGGAAAGACATATAATACCAAGAGAGTAGAAAGGCCATATACTGAGCCGTCTTTGTGTGAGAGAAGCTTTCTTTAGAAAATACACGAAAAAGACGAAGGGAAGAGTGTGCACGAGGCGGCGTGCACGTGGGTCGACGGACTGGTCACTGCAGGCTGTGACGGACCGGACTCACTGCGGTCCAGTCCAGACGGGTTATAATGCTGTTAACTGCTCAAAAACAGACCTGGAGTTGTGTTTTGTTTCATTCACACGTGTTTGAGTAACTTTATTAATAGTCAGTCTACATCTCCAAACCTCAAAATGCCCTGTTCCACCTTGTGATGTCATGAAGCGGTAGTTTTGAAGCTAACAGCTCCGGTTACCTTTACTTCAGTAGAGTTTGGCAATTCCATGGCTGAAATCATCCAAATGATTCTAGTGAAGGTGTGTGGAGTTTAAAAACACAGTGGAGCGCTTCCTGTATTACCACATGATGACATCACAAGGTGGAACAGAGTGTTTTCCGTTTGAGAGAAGAACTCAGCGTAAATGTGCAGGGTTTGCGTGTTAAACGTGTGAATGAAACAAAACACAACTCCAGGTCCGTTTGTGACGAGGAAACAACATTAGAACAGATCAGAAAACAGTGAAACATGAGCACATCTAAGTGTGTGTGTGTGTGTGTGTGTGTAACTGTGCATTGGCCTGACACTTTAATATCAACTCTAAGTTATTGATTTGGGCTCTATATTTGTTGTGTGTATCTTTTTGCACACATATAAATCGTTATCGGGCTTCAATCTCCTGCAGAAGCATTTTGTTTTGGCCAATCTGCTGCCTAAAAATAAACACAAAGCTTTATATTAACACTTTAAAACGCTGATGCTAACACTAACATGACTATGGGTTAGCGTTAGCGTGTTTTAAAACATATTATTGTGTGCATTCCAAGTATAGCAGTGTTTTTGTTTTGTTTAACACTCAGGAATTCACTTCACTCACAACTTTCTGTACTTTTTCCCGCGTAGCAAAACTGTTTTCACTCCAAAAGTTACGAGAACACAATTTCCTCCCCACATAAGATTGAAATATTAATCAGCGCAGATGCAGAAAGCCCCGTTCTGAGACTGAATCCAGTTTTCAAATATCATTGTTTAGAACGATTTGGCATTCATGTGTCGACACCGGGGGCCGTGAGACAGTGACAGGTAAAAACACATGCTATATATGATAAGAGACATTTCAATGAATAGCTGAACAGTGCCATTAGCGACGAGAGCGCGGCGCGGGTGCTGTGTTAGCGCGGCGCGGGCGTTAGCGCGGCGTGGGTGCGGGTGCGGCGGAGCTATGCAGATCACAGAGCAATAGAAAGATGATATTGTCATTACACTGTGTTGACACGTGAGATTACATTTACATTTTCATCCAAAAGCAAACCTAAACACAAACATCCGGCGTTATTGCGAACAAGCTAGCAGTCGCCGATGCTCAAACAGTAATCACTATGTAGAATACGTTTCATTTCATAATCCGGAAAAACGAACGCCGCATCCCTCATTCATGGGACGTCGCGCCCGGTTTTGTCTCCCGCCGCCGGCTCCTCTGCTTTTTTTTTAAGGGAGCCACTTGTTCTGCAGCAGCGTGAATATTTTTTCTCTCAATAAGACTCTTCGCTGTGTTTGTGTTTTGTGTTGTCAATGGCGATGGCGTTATCAATTAGTGCAGCAGTGGGAGCCCAATTAACAGCATCAAACAGCTAATTAATAGAGCAGTGTGAGTTAGTGGCGCACAACAGCACGCCGCGTGAATCTAAGCCAGCGCCGCTACAACATGACTCCACGGCAGGGGAGGCGAGCGCTGACGGAACGCGCGGCCGTGAACGTGTGCGGAACATACACAACGTATACGGTAAACACTCAAGGTCCTGTGTTACACAAAACGGACTCTTGTGAGCGTTGAGCCGCGTTACAATGTTGTTTCCTCCTCAAAAACAGACCTGGAGTTGTGTTTTGTTGTTTGAGTAACACTTTATTATTAGTCTGTCTACATCTCCAAAGCTCAAAATGCTCCGTTCCACCTTGTGATGTCATGAAGTGGTAGTTTTCAACAGCTCCTTTTACCTTTAGTTCAATAGAGATTGGAAATTCCAGGGCTGAAATGATCCAAATGATTCTAGTGAAGGTGTGTGGAGTTTAAAAACACAGTGGAGCACTTCCTGTATCACCGCATGACATCACAAGGTGGAACAGAGTGTTTTTCTGTGTGAATGAAACAAAACACAACTCCAGGTCTGTTTGCGACGAGGAAACAACATTAGAACATAGATCAGAAAACAGAACAAAACACACTCCAGGTCTGTTTGCGACGAGGAAACAACATTAGAACATAGATCAGAAAACAGCGTAATATGGAACCTTTAAATATTTTGTAATAAATTAATAAAAAACATTGACGTTGTTGTTTATTTCTGTTAAAGACCCACTATGGAACCTTCTGCCACCACCTGTTTGTTTCCATGGAGATGTTATTGCTTAGCCTGGGATCTTCAACGTGGCATTTAACTGATCTATCTCCATGGAGACAAGCCGGCACCAGACCAAGTTACACGTCAGATCTGTGGAGAGAGGAGTCTGCTCCCAATGCAAATGTGTCTTTTTTAATGTACAGTATTTTTTGTCTATTTTTTTGTCTATTTTTTGACTTTTAATTGGTGGGTAGACGCGTTTAATGCCAGACTGTGGAACATTCCAGGCGAAGCAATGATGGCAGAGGATCCAACTGCTAAAAAGCTCAGAGCAGTGAGTGAAACATGGAGACGAGCTGAGCGTCTTATGTCGTGTGTTTGGTTTTTATAGCAATACGGGATTTTATGAGTGTTTTTCTAAAAATAAATGTTATGAAACTTTCTTTATGAACTCTATTTACCTTAAATGAAGGCTGACAGATTTTGAACTACTTCTGGAGTAAAATCATGAAAATATAGTGAAGCTAACGACTAGTATTAGCATGACTGACGCAAATTCGGCAAATGACAGGACTTTAAGTAAAACTGCTGCAACTTTACCACTATTTCTCCTCCTCCTCCTCCTCCTCCTACTACTACTAGTTCTGTCCCAGTTCTGCAGTTTTCCACTGAAGGTCAGTGGTCAGTTTCTATTTTTATCCTGTTTTAGATCAATTTTACAGGACAGAGGACTGAGGACTGGACAGAGGACTGAGGACTGAACAGAGGACAGAGGACAGGACAGAGGACAGAGGACAGGTCCTCCTCCTACTACTACTAGTTCTGTCCCAGTTCTGCAGTTTTCCACTGAAGGTCAGTGGTCAGTTTCTATTTTTATCCTGTTTTAGATCAATTTTACAGGACAGAGGACTGAGGACTGGACAGAGGACAGAGGACAGGACAGAGGACTGGACAGAGGACTGGACAGAGGACTGAGGACTGGACAGAGGACAGAGGACAGGACAGAGGACTGGACAGAGGACTGGACAGAGGACTGAGGACTGGACAGAGGACAGAGGACAGGACAGAGGACTGGACAGAGGACTGGACAGAGGACTGAGGACTGGACAGAGGACAGAGGACAGGACAGAGGACTGGACAGAGGACTGGACAGAGGACTGAGGACTGAACAGAGGACAGAGGACAGGACAGAGGACTGGACAGAGGACTGAGGACTGGACAGAGGACTGAGGACTGGACAGACACAGATATGAATGAAGTATTTGTTCCAAAATCCCCTGTTTCCTCAGAACCATAAGAGCAACAGTCAGTGTTCTTCTTTCTCTCACTCACTCTCTCTCCCCCTCTCTCTTTCTCTCTCTCACACTCTCTCTCCCTCTTTCTTATGCTCTCTCTCTCTCTCCCCCTCTCCCTCTCTTGCTCTGTCTCTTTCTCCCCCCCCGTTTTGCTCTCTCTGTCGCTCTCCCTCTCCCTCTCTCTCTCACAC
>KN481000.1:10604-50649 GCA_000787095.1 Periophthalmodon schlosseri
TGCCAGCTTTGTTTACTTTTCTCTAGTACAACTGTCAAAATACCACTGCTGACACACTGAGCTCAAGGCTTTGGCATGTCCATCTTCAGCAGAACACGCCTGGCCTCCATCTGAGCTGCATCCCCTCCGCGTTACACCAAACATGGATTAAATAATTCAGAGCTAAGCCTTTAAAATTGTTGGTAGCAGCTACTCCCAGAATGCCTTCCAAATTCTTCTCCCTGCCGGCTGTCAGCGGCGGACTAGGTGCACTTCTGGGTGGGATTCTCACCATAAGCTTCTGACCGCGGACTCTTGTAAAACAAAACTCATCTACGATTAAGTGCTCGCAAAGTGCTTATTATCCCGGCTGGAGATTTAAAATATATTAGTGACTTGTTTTATATATACTGGGTAATCGAGGAGGTGCAGTGAAGTCAAGAGGTAGCTCTCAAGTGTGCGGAGGAAAAGCTTTTATCACCCATTGAAATTAAAGTATCTTCCATGGTGTAAGGGCTTGAAAATGGCTACTTAAGAGTCATTACAAGTCTGGGTTGGCTTCTGGGTGCTGCCAAGGCAAGTGAGAGAGCGTGGAGATGGACAGATGTTATAAAGTAAGACATGACCATATTTGGAGAATGTTGGAGAATCTTAAATTTCAGGAAGCCCAGAAGCTTTCAGAATGCACAGTGTTGCTATTTTTACCATGTACAGTATAATGGCTAGTCATTTTAACAAAATAACTCAAATTTTCTCCCTATTCTGAAGTATTTGAACTAACAATAAACTCTTACAATTTAAACTTACCTGTGACGGCCCCCTTCATTATGGTGACCGTAATGTCTAATCACTGTGGCCTACTGTTTGTGTTTGAAGGACTATCATTCACACCACACACACCCAGTGCACACAATTCACATACTGACAATAGAAACAATGATTATTGTTTTTTAAAATAAATGCTCCACCAAGAGCATAAAACTTTGATGTTGTCCATGTCTTCCACTCTTGTGTTGTGGCTCCATGAGTCAGGAATATGGGAGTATATTTATAGTTGAACTAAGTCTAACGGAAGAACATGGATGGATGTAATAAAGCAGACATAAATCACTGGCTTTTCTTTTGCCAAAAGGCATAAGAAAAAAAAGTTTTTGATCCAGTTAAGGTGCATTTTATTGGCCCCGTTCTGTTGGGAAATTTGTTGTCTGCATTTGACCCATCTTTCAATGTCTCTTTGGAAACCTGTCAGGAGCAGAGAGGGAACTGTCCAGCAAGAGCTGATGATGACCCAACATCAGGTCTTAAAACTTAAGAAGCAGAGGACATGTTGAGAGCTTGATTCTCAAAAAGAAAACTGTAACTAATCTGATAACCCCTTACCTCAGAGGCTTGGTGTTGTTTCTTTGTTAATATCTCTCACACACTCACTTTTATTACATTATTACAACTAATTTCAAGCTCTCGGTGCCCATTACTGTAAATGTCCTCAGCAGTTTCAGATTTCTGAGTAAAGTTTACAGTCATTTAAGTTTCATTTAGCAGAGCATGACTGTCATCTAACTCTTCACACAAAGAGAAAACAACTGTGTCCTGTATTTGCCAACTTGTTATCGCAACTGTAGCTTCTCTATAGCGCTAATGCTAATGACCAACCATGCTAACCTTCTGACTCGTGTTCCAGGGGCAGACAGAGGGGCCTTCATGAGAGAGATATAAAAAGACGAGCACTTAACTGTTTTAGTGGAGGACTCATTACTTCACTTTAGCTGTGATGCATGGACAGCACCTCTCTCTAATTTGCTCCAGCAGTGTGACGGAGGGACAACGCCTCACGGGGTAAAATTAGAATTCATAATGAAGGCTTTGAGGGACCATGGAGACACTGGTCTGTCACAGGACCATCAAAGACATGGGTCATATGTTGAAAGTTATGTGAGGGCAGAGGTGAGGCGTACAAGTGTGATTATGGTCAAGTTCTAGTTCCAGTACCTGCTGAGAATAAAGTTTGACTATGAATGAGCTCATACGTATTGTAATACAGTTAAAGGAGAGTCAACTGCTTTTGAAATGTGGGTTATTTTGTTAAAATGTGTCAGCAGTCTAAGCTGAGATCTACAGAATTTCCTTTCCTTTTTACAACCACAATACTTTTTTTACACAATACTTTTTTTCTACTACTGTAATCAGATTACAGCCTAGTGATCTTATGAGTTACAATTAAAAATTACCAGCCCTAGTAACTCTTAGATTGGTTTAACAATAAAAAATAAACAGGTCTTTTGGGGGCATATACAGATCAGAACCAAAACAAAAGAGTCATTGGTTTCTGGAGGACTGTACATGTGGTCTCTGGTGACATTTATTTGAAATGAGGTTAAATAACAGGAATTAGTGGGAAGAATTCATGCTATTTATAATTTGGTTTTTGAGCTGTATGTTTGTACCCAAAGTAACTTACAGTAATCAGTAATGAAATTACTTTTGAAATAAAGTAATTAGAGTCATCATTAGATTACTTTTAGTAGAGGTAATCAGCAGTCACTAAACACATTAGTTTTATAAGTGACCTGACCAACAACGTACATAACAGTATAGTTTCCCCCGCCGCAAGGGCTTTCTCCTTATTTAACCCTGCTTAATCTTCTCTACTGTGTGATTACTGGGGGGCAAATTATTTTTTTATGTTGTTGTAAAAAGAAGAAAAACATTTTAAGACAAATTTCAAAATACATTTGACTGAAAGTAAAGTTCAGTTTTTAAAGGTGTACTATGTAGCCTTTCTGGTGGAGGAACTGCTACCCCCTTGTCTCCATGGAGATGGTATTGCTTTTCCTGAAATGTTTCACGCTATTAAACATATCTATCTTTTATTTATTCAATTAGTCGTTTTTATTACTCAAAAATACCTCAGACATGCATTCTTACTGTTAGCAGGGTCGCCTCTCCATAGATATGACCTGTAACTTGGCCTGGTAGTGCTACCTGTTTGTCTCTGTAGATACAGATAAATTTAATGCCACACTGCAAAGCAAAAACATCTCAATGGAGACAAGCAGGTGATGGAACCTTCGCCAGAAAAGTTACATAGTGCATCTTTAAAGAAGACCTGTTGCTCTTGTGTCTGCTGTATAGTTATAGTCTGTGACACCTGTGGATCATTATGTTATAATTTGCACATATTAAATTGCAATATTCATCTAAAATGACTTAATAAAAAAACAAGTCCATTGACTTCCGCGTTAGAAAACTGTGGTGCCCAAAGGGAACTGACGTTGTGGTAACTGTCATCACAACAAAGAATTGGCACCTTCGATGGACAGCTCCACATCACGCTAGCGAGAACCTTTTTTTTTTTTCATTTGTACCAAAATGACTACGTGAATCCTACGCATATCACCGAATAAGAAAATGAAACTAAGTAAGTAGCAAGCAGTGGGTGTATGCCGGCGGCGGTGAAAACAGGGAATGACTGCAATATGGCGTCTTGAAAATAAGCGATTAAAGATTGCTCAAACATGCGCAAATCACTCCAAATACAACTTCGGGTGAGTAAATGATGAGAGGAAACAACTATAACATGTTTAAAAGCTCTAAAAAGTTGATTTTGCGTAATAGGTTTGCTTTAAGCATGATTTATGTATTAAAACAATCTTCATAATATGTTTTTCAGTTATGCCAAACCTAGTAGCCTAGTAATCATTTACATAGCCAATACATTTTCACATATTCTTCAGCCCCTTTTTCATCATAATAAACCCAGTCCCAGCCCTTCTGTCAACAGCACAGCCATTACTACTGCAGACTTACACTGATTAATGCCACTGACTCGAATTATGTCATGCCCAAATCTCTCCAAATATGAGCCATGCCAGCTGCGTTGGAGAGCGCGTCACTACCACCTGTTGAGGCAAGGCAGAGGAATTCATCTAATAAAATTAAACCAGGGATAGCCTTTTGCGCACTTACCAAATGGTACTAGTAATGTTAAATGTTAGCGATCCAGGAAAGAACACCAAATTGGCCCCAGCTATGTTTTGCTATTACCTCACATAGCAACTGTTCTAACTCTCCATTCATTCTGTGTTAGCAGGTTTCATAAGGTGTTACCTGAGGCCAGAACAACCTGTGGTCTGTTATATTGGGGTAAAATGGCACACTGGTCTAAAATGTCACATAGTTTTCCACTTGGATTCAGATCTGATGATTCAGTTAGTGGTAATTTAATAGCACTATGACATATTTTTATGTAATGTCTGTTTGTTGTCTGTTATGTAGTCTCGCTGTCTGAAAACAAGTTTATACAATTTTGCCACAGCCTGTAATTGGCATATTTATGTATTTTGGTGTTTTTATTAGTTTTACTTATTTGGGCATGGCAAGTAGTTAAAAGTCTATAATCCTATAATCATTTACTTTTAGATCATGCATTTGACCATTTTAGATTTTCCACAGTCCATGAAGTTCAAACATCTTTGTCATTATATAGGGAATAGGAGCAAAGAGAAAGTAGCAAAAACAAAATAAAAGACACTTATTCTTACGCATATTAAAGGTGCACTATGTATCTTTTCTGGGGGATGGTCCATGTCCATTATTTGCTTGTTTCCATTGCTTGCATTAAACTGCCTATCTCCAAGCAGATCAGCAGGTAGTGCCACCAGGCCAAGCTACAGTGAGATCATCTTACAGTGAGCAACAAAATCACATAATTGAATAAATGCCACATAGGTAAGTTAATGCCCTACAGTAAAACATTCCAGGCAAAGCAATAATATCTCCATTCAATTCATTTCAAGTTTGTCTATATATAGCACATTCAGCTGCCCAAAGTGCTTCACATAAAAACTCAACAAAAAAACAACAATACAGATAATATGATACATAGAAAAAGAACAATAAAACACCAGCTAGTATTAAATACCAGGGAGAAGAGGTGGGTTTTTAATCTAATCTTAAACTGTGTTAAAGACTGTGAGAATCTGACAGGCAGAGGGTGCTGTCCCATAGTCTGGGCACTGCCACAGAAAAGGCTTTGGCTTTGGGTACAGTCAGCAGGAGCTGGTCAGCTGACCTCAGAGCCCTGGGTGGAGTACAGGGCTGCAGCAACTCCCTCAAATAAAGTGGACCCATAGAGTGCAGACACAATCAATCATCATTTTGATTTGCACCTGAAATGAAATAGGGAGTCAATGCTGGCTGCACAGCACAGGTGTGATGTGCTCTCATCTCTTTTTGTCAGCAAATGAGCTGCAGCATACTGGACATTCTGTAAGTGCTGCAGGAAGCCCTTGTCCGGCTCCACATACAAAGAATTACAATAATCTAGATGTGACGTTACAAATGCGTGGATTGCTTTTTCAAAATCCACCTGTACAAGGTAGGGCTTTACTTTAGCAAGGAGCCTCAAGTGAAAGAAGCTGGACTTTATGACAGAGCTAATCTGCTTGTCTAGTTTAAACACACAGTCTACAATCACCCCAAGATTCCTCACTGCAGGGCGACAATAACAGGACAGAGGACCAGTCACAGTCATGCCCAAGCACTGGGTTAGTTTAGCCAAACATCACAATCTGGTGTTTTATTTTGATTTAAGTTCAGGAAGTTTGTGCTCATATGAAATTATTTTTTTTATTGCAACAATTATGAAGCTATAGGCCTAGCTATATTTGAAGTAGGCTATCATAAAATCAACTAAAATGACCTAGTTGTGATTAAATAGGCCTAGGTCTAATGAAAATTTGCCTATTCCAGTGTTGTAATCACCAAATGAGATTTTATAATTGTATAATAAGCCAATAATCAACAGGAGTCAAATGCATCTGTGTAATCCCTCAGTTTCCATAGAAAAAAAAAAAATCTGTTTTATAGTGAAGACGTTTAGCCTCATCCACGCGGCTGCTTCAGTTCAAATGCATCACATTAAATTAAACAAATGTAATATTTGTTTGTGATTGGCTTTTTTATCAAAACGAATAGGAAAATACAGGCTAATGATTTTTAATGCCAGGGACAGAATCGACACAGTCTGTCCCTGTGCAACCATTAGCCCTGATTGTATTAGCGTAGAGTGGGCTGGAGTCACAGGGCCCTCGCTGCCTGGACTTGACTCGTTTGAAGTGGCAGGAGACAGAGGGAAGAGAGGGAGGGAGGAATGTTTTTAGGGGGGCGGGATCTTGTGACTCAACGTAGTCAACTTCCTCCTGTAGTGGGACAAAGTAACCGGCAAACGGCATCACTCTTCGCCAAAGCGCTTTGACTTACGCGCGGAACAATCCACAACAAAGTTTTCTGGAGCTGCGAGTTGATCCCGGCGTAAATCCGACGTGTAGCGCACTGGAGACGCACAACCGGTTCCTGGCAACTTCACCCACACTGCTCTCCTGGTAGGACCTTTTTTACGTTCTTTGTCGTGTTTTTACGCTCAGCTGTTGTCCAAAAAGTCATTTAACACTATGTCGAAGAAGTTGTCTCTGAGTGAGGGTAATGTTGGCATGGTAAACTTTTTCTAAGAATGAATGACACATAGATGGGGGTTTTGAATGAAGAATGTCTGGACAGAAGCTTTCACAGCTGCAGTAGTGACAGTTTGGTTGATTCGTTTGATAAATGAACCACTTTAGTTGCCTAATGGGTTGATAAGAAAATATGAATCTAACCCTATAAGAAATTATTGTGTGGTCTTTACTGCGCGTTATAGTTTTCCCTGTACCATTTTGACGCACCATATCCCTAGGTATAGGCTACCCCTTAGTGCATGTAATGTATTTTTGTTTCATTGTGAAATATAATATTGTCCCCATTCATTCATCAACTTTTTTTTTTAATTATGATGCTACACGTGTTTTATATGCAACGTTTTTTATCCTTCTGATTGTAATTTAACATTGCAACGTTAAATCTATATTTTCTTGACCCTCACCGAACTCCAGCCATGTGCCATAAAGTTTTGCTGGATTCCCCTTAGCCATGTGAGCTAGGTTGTGATTAGCTTTACTGTCCCCCTATGTAAACAAAGACTAAAATAGAGACATAGAAACAGATGGTATAATTGCGAATAGGTACATTTATTACTGCATTGTCATGAAGGGATAAATATAACTTTATCTGGAATCCAATTAACCAGTTCTACACATTCTCATAGCCTGTATGGTTGTGCAACTGTATTTAATGACTCTCTCTGACTGTTTTGGCTCTGATGCAAAAAATGATTGTAGATAATGGCAGGTGTGGGCATGACAGTGTGAGAAGTCCTAATATTTAACACCTTAGTCAAACACATAAAGGTTGGGTGTAGGGAGTAGCGTATTGTATTAAGTGAATGTGGATGACTTCATTTCAGGGTCTGGACATTTTGCTCTACAGGCCCTTACCACTTCCCCCTCGTGTCTGTGAAACCGCACGGACACTGTGTGGTAACCAGTGCACGCCTATTGCAAAGATGTGTGACCCAGTGAACTGCAGAAAAGGATGTGTATTAAGAAAGCAATGAAACTGAATCGCCTAAGTCTTGGTATGTGGGTGTCAACTAGGATGGTTACACTTTGTTTGGTTTGACTCCAGTTTCGTTAAGATTTTGACTTGGCTTGGTCCTCTTTTAGTGGTTTAGTTCTGGTATTTTAGTCCTGGTCAAGTCCTATTTTAGTCCTGGTTCAGAACTTGTTGGGATGTGGTGTGTGTGGACTTGATCCTGTGGTCTGAAAATGGCCAGGCATGGTTCATAGCTAGACACTTGCACAAAGTAACTTCTGTAAACAAATTTGTTAAGTATATTAGTTAATATTGCTGTTGTTGTCTCTTTGGGCAGTGCAATAGTCTAAGTATGTGGTATAAATGGAGCTCAACAGTGACCGCCCACCCCCGGTTCCGGAAGTAATTCTCCCATTCATTTTTCCCATAGACCTTACGAAAAAAGTTTGCAAGCTTGATTAGGGCTAATCAGCTACGTGTAAACTAATGACCAGAAGACCTAAATTTTATTTAAAATCTGTTTCTGAAACGTTATAAACCGGCAAGTTATTAAAGCATTAAGGACATAAAACAACCACATTATGGATATTAGTTACCATGTAGCTAATTAGCTTTTGCAATGCCTTTTAACTTTTAATATTGTAATTTTTGGAAAAGTTTATGCAAAAAATGAATGGAAAATGTTCTTCCGGAACCTGAGCGTTGAGCTGTTGAGCTCCATAGTGGTGGTTAGTAGAGAGGCCGTATATAGAATGACCCAGGGAAAGGTTAAGGTATAAGGTTAGCCTTTATTGTTCCTGTAGGGATATTTGCCCCCTGCGTTTGACCCCTTCTTCAGTGCAGCTGGGGCAACCTGTCAGGAGTAGTAGGCGCCGCAGTGCCTTCAATATTCCACAGTAGGGCATTAAATATATCAATCCCCATTGAGACAAGCAGGTAACACCACCAGGCTGAGTTACAGGTCAGATCTGTGGAGAGGCAAGTATACATGTTTTCTCAAAGTATTTCTGAGCAAAACAAAAAAAACACTGGCAATAAATACCAGATATGTTTAATGCCATACTGTGGAATATTCTAAGCAAAGCAATAACGTCTCCATGTAGACAAGAAGGGGGTGAACCTTCTACCAGAAAAGTTTTATCATGCACCTTTAACTCGTCTCATGGATTCAAGCAACTCCACTATTCTAATAATAACAAGGCAAGGTCTAAATGATTGGATTAGTTCACTTATGTATCATTACTTACATTTTTCATGTACATTTAGTGCCGTTAAACCTCTTTTGCTCTTTTAGTAAGTGTAACTCGCTGTAGTGTCTAGAAGCAAAAGTCCCCCAGAATCCCCCAGGCTAAACTATCTCTGTCCTCCCCAGCAGCAGGAAGTGCGCAAAGGGCTGTGGAGGGTGTGTCGGGCCTTCCAGCGGCTCCCACTGTTTTTACATCATCATAAAACACACATGACATAGATGCACTTTACCTGGTGCGTCATCCAGGCTCAGCTGATTCATAGGCTAATGTTACAGGAAATCAACAAGAGCTTTGGCAACATCTCCACAAGATAAAAAGAGGCAAGGGGCATATTCCGTATTACACTATTTTCTTATCTATGTTATAATGTTGTTTCCTCGTCGCAAACAGACCTGGAGTTGCGTTTTGTTTCATTCACACATGTTGAACACACAAACCCTGCATATTTAAGTTATTCTCTCAAACGGAAAACACGTTGTTCCACCTTGTGATGTCATGTGGTAATACAGGACTGTGTTTTTTAACTCGATACACCTTCTCTACTGAATTAAAGATAAAGGTTCATGACATCACAAGGTGGAACAGAGCATTTTGACCTTTGGCGATGTAGATGTAGACAGATTAATAAAAAAGGGTTACTCGTGTGTGTGTGTGAATGCGTGAATGAAACAAAACACAACTCCAGGTGTATTTTTGAGGAGGTGCAACTCTTCTGACATGGCTTAAAGCTCAAGAGTCAATTTTGTGTAATATCGGACCTTTAAGTACGTTTATGTTCCAATTTAGTCTTAGTTTAGTTATATCTGTACATTATTAGTTAGCAGTACTTAAGTCCAAACATTTTGTCTGTGCATCCATTTTATTTTTATATAAATAATGTAACTCCTGTCAGATTTTCTCATACAGTGCTGACTTCGAGGACCTCCAGTTGGCTCCTATAGATTACACCTTCAAGAGGAATGCAGCCGTAAAGCATCCCACTGTGCATCCTCCATTGACCAGCTATTTTTACACTCACTGTTTGTCATAGTAACTGTCTGAAATGCCCCAGCCGCCAGCCACCAAATGCCCGTCATTCTGTCCTATTTAGTATGTGGGGCACAGACACAACCACTGCCTGTATAATGTTTTTCTGTTTGCTCTTTCCTCTTCCTCTCTGCTGTCTCTCTGACCATGTCCACATTCTTTGGAGGGCTCAGTGTTTTTGCAAAGGTTAGTCCCGCGTGGAGCCTGGATCTGGGCCAGACCCGGACTTGCACAGGGAATCACACTAAAGAGATCGGACTGCTTGTGGCCGGGTTTCGCAGTTGGGCATCATTTGAAATCAAGCCAAGAATAGCAATGGAGAAATGGTGGTCAAGTGTTTGCAGGTGCTTAGGGAGCTGGATTCACATTAGTGTTAAGGCTTTGGATAATTTGAGTCTGACTAACAGCTTGTGTCACACTTTGGGTATGTGCACATTTACGCAGTGGATTACTGCTGGTTGAATGGTAATGTTTAAATGCAGATGGTCAGTAAGAAAATGCAATGGGTTTTGTGTGGTGCTGTATGTTAGTTTTAGTTCAGGTAGTTAATTCACTTTTGAATTATCTTGCGCTGTATCAGAATGAGTAAGACCACACAGACTAGTATACGCCCACTGTGGAACCTACCTGGACAACACCACATGGTAATATTAAAGAAAAGTTGTTTTTTTTTAATTATCATCGGGGTATAACGTGCTAATAACTGAACATTTGCACAGACAATACTATACCTTTTTGGTAAAAATGTTCACAACTATTTCTTTTTTTTTTCATTTAAAAAAAATTGAATGGAGTGTATGTGTTTTATGTTCTTCAGCTTTGCATACACTCATTTGACTATTCCTGATAAAATTGCAATGAAAGTAGTTACACATATAATATGTAAATGTAACGTCATTCAGCAACATGCCCACCGCACTTTGTAAGTGAGCACAGTAATATAAGCCTGCTTTAGGATTATTACATCTTGTCTGACAAACTCTTACTCCACATTTCCCTGTAGCCCTGTTTTTTCAGTTGTTTCTGTACTTTCCCCTGGTGTCCCCCCTCCTCTTCCCCCTCTCTTGGTGCAGGAGGGTGGAGGGGTGCGCGTGGCTGGCTCAGGAGTACGTCTGCATTCCCTCTGAGGGGGAAGTGACCCTTGGGTGCCTGTGCAGGGACCAGGGCCAGGTGCTGCGCTGTTATTGTGAGGGCCGCTGCAGTCAGCTTCCTCAGTGGAACGCTCTGTTAGTAAACGTCTGAAACTCTATCCTATGAAGCAGAGGCCCCATGGGAGGTAACATGCCCCCTCACCAGCCACTCATCATGCCTCACGTTTCTTCCCGGCTTTGTATTCAAGTAAGCTAGGTATGGTTGAAGGATGCTTCAATGGATATTAGCTATGTTCAAAAAGTACTGGACAAATGGGGAAGTTTATTGGAAATGTATTCTGATAAGTAATTCCATTCAATATTTTGAATCACATTAATAGGGAGTTCCCCTATTTAATCCTTGATGTAATTTTATTTGTTTATTTTAAAAGGACAGAACAAATAGTTAATTAAGTATGCTCTTACGCAGACACCACATCAAAATTGGGACTAAACCCGAAAGTAAACCTGGAGTAAATCAGGACAAAACCAGGATTAAACCAGGACCAAACTATATATGTAATCTAAGGAGATATGAAGTTCTACTCTTCTGAATTTTAAACAATGTCAAGTGTCATATATTCTCATATTTTTTCCAATATTAATTGCAGACCACAGCTAAGGTTCAGTCCCTTGCAATGGTAAAGATACACCACCAGGCATTTTAATCAAGCTAACGTCATTATAAGCCTATAGTCAGATTTACTCTATTGTCTTGCTAACATCGATTTAACTGTAAACATAGACCAGAGTCACTATATCCCACCCACTAATATTGTTATCCCAGAATTGCAAATCAGTTGTTTTCTAATATTGTTCAGCTGGAGTGGACACTGAGTTATAGAATGAGTCTAATAGTGCCATAAGTAACTGGCTGTCTGCTAATGGGGTCATTACATTCCTTTAGGGATACAATTACAGGTCCATACCTAGCACTTACCTGCATCTCTCAAAGCCAAGGCTGTTTTCAAAGGAAATGCCATCTTGTAAGCTTCCAATTGCATCTGTCTTATAAACACACACTTACTGGTTTAATACAGGGTAATTACAGTTTATAGAAGAGAATAGCAAGACTTCACTTACTCCAGCAGGTCCACTTAGTCCATTACACTTACTCTGGAACAAACAATGCTACTATACTTTGAGATTTAAAGGAGGAGATAGTAGACAGTGGCTTCGCTCATGCACCCGGTATGATCCCAGCTCCGACCAGTGCAGGCTGCCTTTGTGTCCTTTTGCAAGACACTTCATACACATTGTCTGTGTAAATTTGGTGTGCATGAGTGATGATGATCGGAAGGGCCGATGGTTACCGCCGTTTTCTCATGGGCTTGTTGTTAGAGTAGATATAAGTGAACAGGCTGTTAATTTGGTCTATATCCGTTCAGTCCATACTACACAGATTAATTCATGAGGCATATTCTTTATCTTTTATCATGTCATTCTGTTTTTGTTAAGATTAATTATGATTGGTTCAAATGGAATCGCATTGGTGTTATTAAGTGATCTGGCCTGACACGACAATTACTACTTCAACATAACATTCAACACATTTCTGGGGCTCAATATTTATCATCTGTACATTTCTTTCATTCTTTGCATTGTAGCAAACTTTTCTCTTTTTTTGTAGTACGATAAGATTTGAGCTGCAGAGAGTGAACTCCTATGACTCTTTTTCGCTAACTGCCTACTTAAGTGTTCCATTGTGCAGTTATGTATTGCAGCTCATGTTTATAATGATACTGTACATTTACAATCAGTTTTTATATCCTGCTTTAGGGTTACTCTGTAAGTGGTGTAACGTTTCAACATTATCATGATATATGCTGTACCAATACATCCCACTTCACTATTTGTTACGGTGACGGGTCTAGGAGTGACCCAACGTACTGCCAGTCTTTGTCTCAAAATGAAAATTAAGACTTGCACTATCTTGTATCCACGTTTAGCTCAGTCTATCTCACGTACACCAGATGTTATTAGCGTTGAGTATTCACGGAGATTCATGCTGCGTCATCACATTTTGTCCTGTTCTACGTTTACTCCAGTGACTCAGACCCGAGCACTGCCATGGCCTAAAGCGTTGAAGGTGAGTTCATGCGCCAGTGAATGAGTTCACCGTGTTCACCATATGATGCTATCGGTATGCTAGTTACTAAGTGTTCCATTAAACCTGGTCATGCTTGAGTTATATTAGATAAGCCTATTCTCAATTCCTGGAACAACTTTGGGCAACTTAAATTAAAGAGGGGGTATGAAAAATTGACTTTTTGGAGCTTCCTACTATCTTATAACATATAACATTATAACACCCTCATCAAAAACATGCCTGAAGAGATTTTAGACGTCATCCATCATGTTTTAGTAATTTAGTGATCTCTCCCGGCCCCTATTCGAACCGTCCTAACGCTTAGCAGTACGACCCTATCCAAAATATCCACAATACACTACAACTTCACAAACCTGATGCGATCTGCAGTAGTTTCACTAGCAAAATGCAAGTCGATTGTATTGTGATATCGCTCTGAAGGGGGAGTGACTTAGCACAAGGAGCAAAGGGAGGCGAGACTCAGGACGTCAAAAACAAAACTGAAACTAATCCAACATGTTTATATGGTGGTTTTTGGCATGGCTATCTAAATATGTAACATGTTAGCAATTAATACCCCGTAGTGTAATAATGTAAAACCCCCTCTTTAAAAATATGCAAGCTCTACTTTTTTCTCTTGGTCTTGGGATAAAAAGATGAATTTCTGACTAAATCATTCCATTCCACATAGGGAGTACCATTGCAGATATCCATAAATAAGAGTGACACGTGGGTATTTAGTCAGCAAAGTGTCAATTAAACTAGTCATAACAAACAGAAAAGTATGAAGGAGACTGAGGAGACAGACAAGCTGAAATTCTGTGGACAAATTACAGTGGTTTTCTACAAGTGGTAATGGTGTAATATGAATTCACATAATCAATGGGTATGATGGGCTGTGGTTAATGGCTAAATCATAGGATAGCCTATAGTTAACAGAAGCGCAAGAATGTGGGGGAAAAATACATTCTCCGGTTAAGGAGGTGTGTAATTTCATCTTAATACGCCGGGATAAAAAGAAAGATTAGGGCAACCCCATAGTCTGCGTGTGAGAGGAAAGAGATCATCTTCTTTAATAGTGTCCTTTAATCAAGCGCTAAACCACAGCACTGAGAAACCACCAGACTATTGTGCATGGCAAGCAGTACAAAGTGAAAAATCTATCAGAGCTTATATTACTACTGCAGTGTGGAATTTTTATATGTGCTGGGTTGGGCCATATGGTGATAAAAATCTAATCGTGCTTAGGCCTGTCACGAAAACTACTATATAAATGTATACTGTTGTTTATCGTCTATATTTTCTTCAGCAATATGTCGCATTTCAAAATGTGTTATTGTGACTAGGGTTGAGAAAAATCTGATATTAATTGATACTGAAACTATTATTGAAACTAGATACTCATTTGAGCAGGTATTGATAAAAAAAATAAATAAAAAATCACATTCACAGGACAGAAATGAATCTTTCCAGCTTTAGAATGATCTTGAGTTGTATCAAAACAACAAGTAATAAGACCACAGTATACACCCATGGACCGGATCACGTTCTATTGTCTAAAGAAAGAATGATTTTTATTACCATCATCATAGTATCAGAATCGTTATTGAATATCGAGTCTATTCCTTATCATCAAAATCAAGTTTGAAATTTTAGTATTGTGACATCACTAATTGTGATGGGCCTAATCATGACCCCATCCCTATGACAATATTGGTTGCCTGGTTGCCTTTTACTCTACTTTACAAAGATGTGCATAATCCCGTCTCTGCAAACTTCTGGGCATGATTGACAGGCACATTAACCAATCAAAAACAGAGAAACCCATACTTCGTCCTTGTCTAAACAAACATGGTGGCTTATAAGTAAAAATCCAAAACACAATTTGGAACATTGTAGTATTCACATGCATGTTTCTTTTGAGCACATTAATAGCTTTTTCTATCGGCAAAGCAGTGGTGGCCTGCCAACGAGCAGTCAGTTCGCTCTCATCTGAAAAGTGTTTTAGCTAATCAGGCGTTTTAATGTGATCAATAAAATTCTTTAAAAGTAGAAGCCGACTGATTTTGTCACAATGTGCTGCTTATACAATATAGCCTTATGGTCACTTAGCAAATCGCAAAGGCTGCAATTTTAAAAGTACCATAATTTTCTCCACAAACAAAATCTGTCTGTCATATTCTGCATAAAAACTGCAAACCCTGTAGTTTAAAGATCTGTACGAACATGTTCTAGTCTCATTCTTCTAGTTTGTGTCAGTTCTTCTGAACATGTTTAAAATTTGAACATTGTACAGAATCCTACTATTAAAACATAAATCACAAATCTAACTACAATGCTTGTCAGAAAAATCACAATTAGATTTTTCCCAAATCGTTCAGGCCTAGTGCAAGACTGAAGTTGGGTACTCCAGGTTTTAATTTGTACTTTTTTTTTGTAACTCAGAAGTGAATTCATCCACTTACTCAATTTTGACTCAATATAGATAGAGCTGTTAAAAAATAACTATTCCAGCTTTTTTTCTTCAGCTCTTTCCCACTAATTAACCACTTACATGGATCCCAGCGAGTGTTTTTCTTTCTGCCAGACCAGCAGGGTCGACATCCTTCCCTGCGGATGTACTTCCTCCCTGTTTAATTGGGTAATATTTAAGAGTGTGTGGCATGTAGTCTTTAACCCTGCGGTGACACACAGCAGGCCTCAAACACACTGCTCTGCCCTGGGCCCAAAATGTCACCTTTCAAAACACACCAAACTCCAGATACACAGAGACACAAGGCAGCAGACATATTTCAACAGGGCCTGTACTCAAAATGTCTGGGACAGTCATATAAGCTTGAACTGCTTACATGCACCTATTTACAAGCAAGAACATACATAGCCTTCCATTCACAATAATTGAAAAGTGTTTTGTTTTTTTTAATCTATTTTGCTAAACTCAAACAAACTAATTTCAACAAATGAGTATATTGCATCTACTTGAAAACAAGGCATTGCTACAATTTTAAAGCTACTATAAAAATAGGCAAATTTGCTGTATGGTAGTACATCTAGTAGTAAAGATATTCCAGATTACAGAACTCCTAAGTGAAACAGTTTGATCAGTTTTGGAGATATTCTTTGCCAGTTATGAGCTATTGCAATTCGGCAAATCCAAACTCATTTTTTCCCCAGCTCACCACATCATTTTTTAGCACGTTTTGGTCTTATTAAGCTGCAGTGTGTACGATATCAGCTAATAAACTAAAACCAAAGCCTTTATTGGTGTTGTTTCTATAGTACTAAACATCATTAAAATGTGCGCTCTGACAATCAGCAGGCATTCCTCTTTACTACTTTGTAAAATTACGATACACAAATAAATTGTTCATGTTTCACACAAACCTATGGCTCACAGTTCAAGACAGTTCAGTTAGATTCTGTGTCTTTTTCTGGGCAAATAAAGTTAAAAAAAAAAAAAAAAACTATTTCAAACTTCCGCCAAATGTGACTTCCTCAAACTCTGTTCCCTCATGGCTCCTCTCTGCTCTCCTCGCCTCTGAGCTGTGTCTCTGGAAAGTCTGTACCACTTATACCAGCTCCAGACTTTGCGTGGAGGTTCCCAATGTTTCACGTGCACATTGTTTTTTATAAATACCAACTTTGACTTGATGAGCTGCGTACGCACTTTTCTGACCTCGTTTTGTGCATACGGAGGCTTTATAAATGAGGCCTCTGACCTGTAGCTTGATGGAGGGCATACCACATGCTTGACTCCATGGAGATGTTATTGCTTTGCCTAGAATGTTCCAAAGAATGGTATGAGACTCATCTTATCTCTTTGGAGACATGTTAGTGGTTTGCCCAGATCTGGATTTAACTTAAGATCTTCCAGTTAAGGGGTAAATGCTTTTTAGCCTGAACCACAAACCCACGCTGACATGGTAGACAGCTTCTTTCCTTTGAAACCAACCACTCCATGTAAACAGTGAGTCCCACAACTCCCACTGCTCTCCACACCTCCTCCTGTTCCAAACCCTTCTGTAGGTGCCTGCCTTATGTGCCTTCTTGTTTGCTTGCCCCAGTGCCAAGTGCATTACTGTGGACTGCTTCCCAAACTCTTAACAAGCCCGGTTCCCACATCTGCAAGGAATGAAGCAAGCCTGTGACATCATGGCAGAGGAAATGGAGTCATGAGAGAGAGTGTGGGTGGATGGCAAGGTGTCGTAGCTCAGTTTGAGGGCATTTCATTCAAAATCACCCTTCTCAACGTTGCACTGAAGAATTTTGAAGAAATGAAATAGTATGGGAAATTCTGGTTGCCCGTATGGATATAGAAAGAGAATGGCAAGATGGCATGGATAAAATTAAAAAAAAGTCTAAATATTTGTGTAGAATCCCAAAAGTAGTAGTAGTAGTAGTAGTAGTAGTAGTAGTAGTAGTAGTAGTAGTAGTAGTAGTAGTAGTAGTAGTAGTTAATCAAATGTTGTTGTTTGACCTACACAATCTACAAAACTTATAGCACTACTTTTTAAACCTTGCATTACCATTTCTTCTAAATGAGGAAAGCTTTTAGGTTGTTTGTAGATAGTTGATATTTTATCATGGGTTGATTTGTGTGGTTGTTTCTTCATGTTCACAGTGTTGCAAAATGCATTCTGGGAAGTATATTGATGAAGAGTGATTTATTGTACTTCATAAAAACTCGTTCTATTATCTCATCTGTTTATCGAATGTAGCTGTGAGAAGGAGGGTCTGCCACTGTACAAGTCAACACTGGTCTTAACTTTTAACATTCTGAGAAGCAGATGTTTTTGTTTAGAACCACTATTTATATTATCTATCTATTAACACATTAATTTCTACAAATTGTTGGCTGAAAATAGAAACATAAGGAACTTGAACTTGAACATCAAGTCTTTCCACTTTGTCTAACAGTTTTAGAGAGCTTCTAGTTTGGCCTCTATTACTCTCTATAGTGAAATTATAATAAAAAAAACCAAAAAACAATATGCAATTGAAAATGAAAAGTATAACTAGTATCGAAACTAGATAATCATTTGAGTAAGTATCAATACTAAAATTTAATGTTGAAAATGACATTCTATTGTCTAAGTAAAGAAACAGTACTGAGTATTGAGTCTATTCCTTAGTATCGAAATCGAGTTTGAAATTGACACTGACTCCACTGACTGACTATTTCTAATCCTTCATACCTCCTGTATTTACCAACACTTTCTCTCCACCATTCACAGTGGGGTGGCAGAGACAAAAGTACAAACGTAGTAGACAGGCTGAGACAAGCCAGGCCCGCTGCATGTACTGAAGTGTAAGATTTATGTCAGCCGCCAAGTACGCACATCCAACTCTATTCAACAAACCAACCAAACAGACAAGAGTGCACTTGGCATGACTCCGGTACACTTATTCAACTGTTCTTGAGCAAGGACCTAGGAGAGGTGCTTTTCTTCACCTTCACTGGATCCAGCCCCAGACAACTTCTGGTCTGCTGCAAGGAGCCTTAAATGGTAGAAAGTGTCCTTGGTTAGGCTATAAAAGGCCTTTAGATGTTTAGTCGATTAATCGGTTGATGGTGTCCTAGTCTATCAAAATTATTGTCAACTAATTTTATTTAAATTATAAGGATTTACATGGGACAACAGCAGACAGGAACTTATGTGAGAAAATGATTTAGCTGAAAATTTGGTATTTCTTTGGTATTTATATGTAAAAATGCAGATTAAACTCATGATTCACAAGCTTTTATATACATACATTGTCTCCTCCTAGTACTTTTTCTGTATAAATAGTTGTTTTTGAATGAACACCCATGCAGTTGTGAATGCAGTTTGGGTCAGATACACACAGATAAGTAATAGTTTTGAGAGCTTTTGCCATGTCCCCTTTTTAGTTGACTAAGCGATCAGCAGGATCGACCAATAATTTCTTTAGTCGACTACAGCCCAACAAATTATATATAAGTGGACATTGGTAATTTACGATAAAAGTAAGGAAAAACTCAAAAAGAAAGGAACCGAACGCCTTTGGTACAACTTGCAATTGAGAATGAAAGGATGAGGAGAGAGTGGTAGTTAAGGGGAGCCATCACGGTCTGTGTCTGTCACCAGGCCGCCACTGCAGGGTTTAGGCGAAAACAAAAGACCCACTATGGAGTAGACCACAGAGGCATTGGCTTACAGTAAAATGAAATGCAGTATGATCACAAATGTGCAGTCTCTAATGTAGTGGCTGTATTCTTGAAAGTAGATTGAAACCTTACCAGTTAAATATCAGAACATTTTATTGTGGTACATGCACATTTTCTGGCCTCAAAGCCACACACTGTCAGACAAACCCATTCACTGTCTTAGATAAGTGGGACTGGAACATCCCCCATTGTCTCCAACTGGATGTAAACTATATTATTATATGTGAATCAAAGGCCAATGTATGTGAATCAAAGGCCAATGTATGTGAATCAAAAGCCAATGTACCTGTTCAGGCCTGTACCAGATTTTTTCCATGTATTTATCTTGCACGAGTACAGATGTATTGGATATTGTCTGCTATGTACTGTGTACTGAGTACTGTACCGATCAGAAAGCATTTCAGTGGCCAAGAATCAGAAAACGGTTTTTATGTTAGCTGTTAGGATTACTGTGATGGTAAAACTCGAATCTGGCCTCATGAAAGGTGTGAAAAGTGCTTAAAATTTTATCACTGTGAATAATTAGGATGCTAGGAATGCATAAAGTAAGTGAGGAATAACTTTGGACCACTGCAAATGGTTTAAAATGAACTAGTTCTGTTCTGTTCTGTTTTTACATAAAAATCAGGCACAGGCATCTTTTTAGCCATTATTTTGAGTTTAGCATTTTTTCTTTTGCTTTATGTTAAATGACAATGATTAAAAGCCTGTATTTAGGTTCAGAAAATTATTATGTAACATATAAAAAAAACAAACATGTTATTAGAATTAATTTTCTTTTATTAAAAACTAATTAGAAAATGTGTATTTTAGGAATATAATTCAGCCAACCTAATAAAACTTTGCACCAACCACAAAACCATTAGCTAAGAAAAATCCCACCCAACCCAACATAAAATTTTAATTAACCAAAATGCGTGAAAACCAGATTTGCCCTAATAGGCCACCATTAGATGCTTGTAAATGCCATCTGTACGAAAAAAATCCCTGCTTCTATACAATGTTTACTATATTCCTTTCAGAAATCTGGCAAACACCCTTTAACTGTTTCCCCATCTAAACCCACCATACGTTAGCAATTGCCTTGTTTCTTTAATGGGCCTAAACAGTGAGCTTCAAACGCAACCACATCCAATGCTGGCAATGGAAACGAGATCAATGGATGAAATGGGGGCCAGACGGTGAGCCAAACACAGAGTAAGGGCCAATGACACAGGCACCATGATTTCACTATTGAGGTATTCGACCCCCCCCCTTTGAAAAAACCCATCCTTCATCCCATCACACACGGCTCTAGTAAGTGGAAAATGTTTAAGCTTTTGGTGATTGCTCAAGAAGGAAACTGCTGAGAAGGACTTGGGAGATGATGCTAGTGTCAAACTTACGGTTACAGTGGGGTTTTGCAAGGGCTAAGATATATTATGTGGCTTTTATATGGGCCATTGAACAAAAAATGTCAAGCTATACCTGCAGTTTTGTGTTTTGATCAACAGGCAAGCCAATTCTATGTTCATTTGGTTTTGCTTGATCTTCTAAGTGCATGTTTAAAATGACAGAGCTAGTACCGCGGTCAACGTCTTTGCTGAGATTGTCAGTGGTGTGTCAATGCAATGTCGATCATGACTAGTTTTCCCAATAGAAATGTTGGTGCTTCTGGTTTTGTTGGTAGAACTATTCTGAATGCGTACTTACTGCCGTTATATTCTTGGGCAAGGCACTTCTTGCACCTTGTTGGTAAGCTTGGTTGTATTTGTAGTAGTCACAAAATCTACACTGTCTGAATTCTTAGCACCTACTTGCAATATTTAGCGGATGTGTCCAAATTGCTTGGCCTGGGATAATTGAAAATGCTTGGATCACATATCTTATTTTGTCCTCAGAAGTAAATTGGTCTGGTTTAACCTTTTGTAAACAACAAAAAAGAACAAAACAATGGCTGTAGACCTTAATGGAAAATCTATATGAATCTCTCTATGGTAAACACGTGCATTTTTCCATACTTTTCTGTCTCGTGACCCTACACAGCGCTGCATATAGCTGTTAAGTTTACACCCTGCGTGACCTAAATGTATACTGTATTTGATCAATGTCCCGGCTTGGAGCTTTAAGTAGACTGCGCCGGAATCTGTTTTATTTTCACCTCTCTGCATTTCTCCAAGTCTTCACCTAAACACAAAACCTTAAGAGGTGGGGATAGGCACACAAAACGGGGTCACGCTAGCAATCTGGTTAATAGATTGAGAGAGATAGACGCATCCGCAACATAATTCAACCAGCGCTATCAGTGTTTACTGGAGCACCTGTTTTCTACCGGCCAGTCCATTTAACAGCAGAGTATAGGGACTTGTTTGCATTTTATCACACGTAATGAATTAGACGGGGATGACGAATGGTGTTTTGCATGGGTGCATGATAAAGAGATCCCATTGGGTGACATAGGCAGATAAGGCGTTGACGGATTGCAGGGCTCTTCTGGCAAAGTCAAGAAACTATAGCTGTAGGACCGGTGAACTTGCGGATCTCCTTGTGGGTTGAAGGAAATGTAGATAAAGGTATTTGGATGCAATGTAAAAGAATCTATTGAAAAGATCTAATCAGGTATTTAGCCTAGTTATTTGTGGTTACTTACTACGACTACTGCTTCTAATATTCCTCCTACTGCTACTGCTACTTCAACTATTACGACCAGCTTGTTTTCTTGGAAGTATGACATTTATTTAGAATTAGCTTGGTTTAAAATGATTGAAGCACACTTTGCTCTCTACTACTGATTTGTTTTCCTGTTATGGACGTCATGTTAAGGTCTTTTCACCATTCAAATATAGATTTTTTAAATTGTTATTTGCTATGGCAGTGGTCCTATTTTTTATCATGCGAAATCTATGAACAATCTATTATAATTTTCTTGTGCTTTTTATAGGTTTGAGGACCAAAGGAGTTACACATTGACTGGCCTCTAAGATTACCACGTGGCGCATTACAACAGAGAGAGCCAGAGTCTAAACTGTAAGTACAAAATGCATCACTTACATCATTTTTGTATTATTTCAAATACTATTATTGGTAAATCAGTTAATTTATATATAATTTTATTTGTCCTATAGTTTCAAATGTATTTTCCATCCAGGTTTAATAGGTTTTTGAGTTCATGCGAGTACAGGCAACACTTCTTAAATGGTAATACAGATATTGCTATGTTTGATGTTAGTCTTCACAGGTTTGACGTCATGCTTTTAAGACAGGTATCAGTTAAAGATAAAAAATCCCGTACGTATGTAAATTTATAGCGTCTGTGTGTAGGCTGCAGTGTTTTTCTTCCCATTTTCCTTTCAAGTCAAGGCCATACCTCCTGTGAGTAGTGTTTTATGTTATGGCCTTTTACAATAAAGGCTTTTCCTCCTTTGAAAATGCTATCCAGCAAAATGTATGGCTCTGAGTCCATGCTTTTATCTGGACAAGCCTTGTTCCTTAATCCCAAATGAGAGCATGGTGCTTCTCAGGACTGAGGCGAACTCTGGTGAGAAGCTTCAAGGACTGTTATACTATTTGTACTGATGTTGAGTAGATATAGGGTCCCTCGGATTAATAACTACTTTGTAAAAAAAATTGCTTCATCAAATTGGACAAGCAATCTGATTAGTATTATGCACTGAACAATACTGTAATCAATATACCATACCACCTATCCTGAGTTTTTCTTTTACCGTCATCTCAGGCGGCAGCAGTGGCTCTAGTGCACACTGTTGTTGTGTTCTTAGGTAACACACTTTGCCTATCTTGATTTGTATGAATGTTTGTGGCTTGTTGGTGGTGGTCAGAGGGGCTGAGGGCACAGATTGGCAGCCCTGCTTCTGTCAGTCTACTCAGGGCAGTTTATAATAGACACAAAATTGTATAGCGACATTCAGTGTTGGAAATTTTATTTAAAATTTGCCCCTGTTAGCACAAACAGAATATGTGTCACTAACTTAAAAATGTCATGGTGGTGGTTAGTCTACCACAGTGTATTTAAGGCAACAGAAGGAGCTGGCTGACTTTTAAAACAACCCATTTCAAGTTTCTTCATTGTCAATAGGCACCATACTGCATATATATCTTATTTAATCAGATGCCAAATCAATTTGTGGTAGCATGATTTACCATAAGAAAAAAAATGATTTTTTATAATGCTGTTGATTGCTGGTACCGATATCTCGATTATTCAAAATGCAAGCTACTTGGGGTCTCACCAGAGGAGCTGGAGGAAGTGTCTGGGGTAAGGGGAGTCTGGGACTCCCTGCTTAGACTGCTGCCCCTGAAACCCGGCTCTGGATAAATGAAAGAAAATGGATGAGTGGCAAGCTACTGTATTATTTTCTAATGATTAAAACAGAAATGATCAACTAAATTTAACATACAAGATGTCAGCATATCTTGCTTAGACGGTCATAAAAGTAGGTGGAAACATTGTGAGAGAGTCCTGGTACACGTTAGCGTGATTTATGGGCGCCTTCGGACACCTTTCCAGCTCTGGGCTTGCTGTATTTCAGGCACATTCGTGACTGAGGAGAAAGAATACCTCACCTCCAAAACCTCATTAAAAGATTCAGTCAGCCTTAGTAACCAATCAACACAACCCCCAAACCAGAATGAGCCACTATAACAGCTGTGGACACGTGACCTAACCTCCGCGGTGGAAAAGAAGGTGGACTTGGGGATTGTAAAATTAGGTCAGGAGAGATCTGTTCCTATGCACCCCTCCTCTCTCACTTTGCCTCAGTCAGCAGAATCATCAGGGGAACTTTGGAGTATCTGCAGCGGTCCTTAAATGGAAACCGATTTGATCATTCCGAGATTTCCACAGCCATGACATCACCTTTGAGTTAAAGCGCCGTGCAGTCACAATGTGGAGAATGCACTGGGTTTGGTAGCCAGTAACAAGAGATCTATGTATGAGATCTGCACGAGCCATATTCAGATACATTATTGTATTGTACCCAAGTTGATCACTACATTTTATTGAGTTAAGAGTTGTTAAGAGTTTAAGATGGTAGGATGGTAGTCACGTTTTGGTCGCAAGCATGGGGTCAATGGAAAAAAAATGAAACAAGAGTGACTGTAAAGCAATTTTGATGTAGCACAGCATATTACATTATATATTACATATTATAATGAGTGTGTAATCCCTCATTTGTCCGGGAGTGATCCAAGGTAGAAGGTAGGATTGAGTTATTTGTTATTTAATCTCAACATCTCAATGAAGATGTTATTGCTTTGCCTAGAATGTTCCTCAGTATGGCAATAAACATATCTATCTCCATGGAGACAAGCACACACCAGAAAAGTTACATTGTGAACAATTAAGATATTCACACTATTGCATCTCAGTTTATACATAGTTTTTCCTTGTGTTCTATACAGACTACATGTTTTAAAAGGACTACGGCAGAGCGGGAATTAATGTTAGTGTAACTTTGAATATAACACCTCTTGTACTTTTTTAGCTCTTGCTCTTAATAAGCTCCTCAGTTTGAAATCACATTTAATATTATCATCAATTGAAGCGCACTGAACTCCTGAGCTTGTGTGAGAAGTGCGAGCAGTAATTAGTCTCCGCAGGAAGTCCCCACAAAGATATCCAAACAGAGCGTGTGTGCAGCTGCCCGTGCATTGTCCCCGTCTCGTCTGATGGACTGTTTATTTTCCTGTTTGATCCTCCACGCCCGCAGCCGGTGTGTAGTCGTGTCAGGGTGCCACTTGTCTTCCACTACCCAGAAGGGATTGCAGGTTCTGGTCTTTGTTTAGATATAAAACACCATTCTTTCTTCTGGCTGTTGTGGAGGATGTGTGGAGGTGTTTGGCCCATAAAGTGTGATTGTGTGTGCATTGTGTATAGCTGGTTGTAGCTATTTTTGTAAGCTCTAAAGATTCAGAAGGAAATGAA
Organism: Periophthalmodon schlosseri; assembly: GCA_000787095.1. NCBI lineage: Eukaryota > Metazoa > Chordata > Actinopteri > Gobiiformes > Gobiidae > Periophthalmodon > Periophthalmodon schlosseri. The sequence goes on from KN481000.1 coordinate 35,653, forward strand.
TGTGCACAGGTGTTAAACAGCAAACTTGGAATGGAAACTGGAGGGCAAGATTGTTCTTTTCTCTACTAGAACTGTTATGAAGAATATGCAGTGCCGCTTTTCTTTCACTTGTTTTCATTTCAGATAATTTTCCCTAAAACCCTTGAATAAGTCCATAACTTTGAAGTGAATCTGATTTTACACTCTTAGCATAAATAATATGTATTTACTCGCAAAAATTGTAATTTTGGGGGTATATTCCTTCATTTATTATTCTTGTTATATTAAACATTTTGAGAACTTTTTCCTTTTTAAGAGACATAATATTTGTTTTAAATTGTTAATCGCCATCACTGCGGTCCTAATTTTTCATCATTCTGAAACCTTTGGACTATAAGGAGGAGTAACGCTTTTAGGTATTGAAAGACACGCATACTGAGCATTGGTTATGTCTTGAACATTCTTTTTACTTTTTAAAATTTGAAATTATGAACAAAAAACTAATACTTAGTAATGCAACAGGGATGTCCATTCACAAATGTACTACAACTATGGAAATTATAGCTGCAGTTTGAGGGTAGGATCATATAAACTGTAGTAGATTGTAAACATGGGACCTCATAACTACAGCATAAAAAACTGACTGCCTGTATCTCCATTTTCCACCATTGGTCCCAACAGTGAACCATTTGTATAATATATTTTGGCATGTTTTATTCCGGATGCCCTCCCTGAAACAATATAGGCTATATTCGGGAAATGGAACAAATCTGGCATGTGCTTGGATCTATATAATGCAACCATTTGAACTTGTGAAAATCCTATATATAGGTATTAAGTTCTGCTCCTAAATGGCCCATTAATCTAGCCCTATATGAAGGAAAAATATGAAATAACATACAGCAAACGTCCAGAGCACGAACACTTTTATTGCCACTATATCTTTGGTATGCACTAATTATCCAAGTTCATAATTCTTTACGTCTCTAAACACCATATTAATACGGCTATTCTGTCCCTCATAAAACTACGGGTTGCGGCCTTGGTGAAAAGATCAGGAAACTTCCCTGCCAACTGCTTTATAGCCACACGACCCCAGGGCACTGTTTATATGTTACCACGGAGACCGGTCTGACTAGGGTAAAGTGCCTGCATATACTGGAAATGACTTCTGACATCTTCCTCACATTGGCACATCTATATTAGCTATGCATGCCAGCCTAATACGTTTTTCACTAGACACAGCCTATAGTATTTTGGTCTGGCAGGATCAGGGATGATAATGTGCAGCTGTTTTTAAGAATGTGACTTGTTCGCAATACTTATAACGGTTAATACTTGGTGATGATTGCAACCGTCCACCTGTTAGCGCTAATATATTCTCGTCTGGGGATGCTGGGAAGTGTATTTTTGCGTGGGCGTTAACCTCAAGGTCAGGTGCCGTATTGCCCCAGCCACGAGACCGTATTCTCTGGATGAGGTCTAAATAATTGCTTGCAGTTGTGGCCGGACACTGTGCAGATTGCAGAGTGCACGGCCTCGGAAACCTAAGACCAAAGCGGCGTTGTCCAGAGTGATTGTGCTGACTTGGCGGCATTAACGGACCACCTGTGAATGACTTGATCTGCTCTCCCTGGATTTTTTAAATAGTAGGGTAAGTGTATGTTTAAGAGTGAGCTAGCATGAGCAACTTTAGCTCTCGACTTACTTTCAAGAGGGGAACTGTATAATGTGAGTGTCCAGATGGAGTCGTTTTGTTCACGCTTGGCATCAATATGTGTTCTTTGTGTTTTCATAAGGTCTTACAGTATATAGAATGGCATGTTTCTGGGGTCAATTTACTTATTTTTAGCATTATGGGTAAACATGAAATGGCTGCTGTTAACAATTTTGGCATAATAAATAGACAATGAGTGTAGCAATGGGACAATACCATATGAGTTTTTGGATATTATTACATCCCTATGGCATGGAGGGTCCTCTTTCTGCTTGTCTCCATGGAGATTTAATTGTTTTACCTGGAATGTCCCACAGTATGGCATTTACCTTCTCTTTCTCTGCGGAGACAGGCAAGTGATGCTACCATACCAGGCCAAGTTACAGGTTATATCTGTGAAGAGGCAAGTCCTCTCATTGTAAGGAAGCGTGTTTTTCAATGAATTTTTGAGCAATAACACCAGTATTTGAAGAAATGCTGACAGACTGATATGTTTAATGCCATGCCGTGGAACAGTCCTGGCAAATAACAGCATTAACATCTCCATGGAAACAAAGTGACGGGGAAATGTTACATAGTGCACCTTTAATGTGGTTTACATTTTAGAACAGATGACTTACCCAGGTCTTCTCCCTGTAATTTTCAACAGTGAAGTTTGTCGACAGATAGAAAGATAGCTTTTATATTACTTTTATATTACTTTCGTTGTGTAGAAAATTGAGTATAGTCATTGTCTCAAGGCATTTTATTACATTATATTAAAAAGACTACTGACCTCTGCCATTTTACTTCTTGAGAAAGCTGTCATGTCCTTTACCCATCACCTGTTCTTAAGTTCGCTTTCTAACGTTTCCCATGACATACTTCATTTTGGTCCAGAAATAGAGCCAGAAGCACTTGTAGGATTCATGTTTTCTCCCACACAACTCATATGACTTACATCTCTCCAGTAGTAGCAAGAATACTCTTTGACAAATGACAAGCTGTTTTTGTGTAAATACCCTGGATACAGCAGAGTTCAGAATGACCTTAAAACCAAGTCATTTTAAAAGGAGCACCATCATCTTCTATTATCAGATTATGGGATACAGGTCTCCATAGCGACGGCTTAAACTCATGTCTCTCAGGTCCACTTTTGGGTACAATGTAAGCAGCATGGGATAATAGAATGACCCCAAAATCTCTCACTGTTGACATTTGGTTGTGTTTGTATCCCTCCTGTTTTGTCCAGTGAAGACATTATTTGTACATAAATGGTTATTGCATCAGAGGGACAGTGTCTACTCCTTCAGTGAGGGTGGGGCTTGTGAAAATCCCATCCTCCCTAAGGCCCTACAAAGCACTAACTAAATCAAACCACACTCACAGTGAGAGCTTCCTGACCTTACATGTACTCCTTTTAACAACACTGGAGTTGGATCAGGGACTAAAGTCTACACATTTAAAAGTACAGACCCATCTTTCTTCTTTTTCTTTGACTTTACACATATTCACATTTCCTTTACCAAATTCAGATGACTCAATAGCATTACAAAAAAATATCAAAGGTCAGCCAACCTGAGAATATAGCACTAAACAAGTAGCATTTAACCCTGAACTAGTTTGAATCCAACTTGGAGCAATCAAGCAGTTACTCACTATATTCATACCGTTGGGAAAATGTCTTGCCCAAGGACAGAACAACAGCATGTTTTGGAGCCGGAGGTGAAATAGAACCGGAAAACTTGGGTTGGTTGGCGAACACTCAAACCACTTAGCTCCACTGTCCACAGCCATAGTGTTGTCCCGATACTAAAATTTCAAAGGCGATTATGATACTGAAGAATAGACTCGATACTCAATGCCGATTTTTATCACTGTTAGCCATAGTGTTGTCACGATACTAAAATTTCAAAGGCGATTATGATACTGAAGAATAGATTCGATACTCAACGCCGATTTTTAAAGCTCTTTTTTAGACAGTATTGTAATTTTCAACACAAAATAATTCATTAGTACAATTAATTAGTAAAATTGTATCCATTTTTTTCAGTATCAATACTTGCTTAAATGAGTGTCTAGTTTTAGTATTAATTAGTATCAGATTACTTACTGATTACAGTATCAGATACTTTTGACAAGTTAGCCAGCTAGTTAGCCAGCATAAATATATGCCTGCTAATTTATGTCAAGTAGAATCATGTGGACCTAAAAGACAAACAACTTAAAAGCAAAATCTGAGAAATAAAAAAAATACAAACCAAAACTATTCTGCTCTACCACAGCCCCCCTCTCCACCACTGATAATGCAGCTTTTACATATAGAATCAGTTTAACTGTAGCCCAACTTAAACTTAGCAGGTCTTAAACAGTTAACCAAAACAAAGCAGGTGTCAGACGTGGGATGTTTGCCCCAACAGTGAGTACTCCGATTTCAAAGGGATGTCCCATCAGTGGATCAGAGGAACAGGGCGAGCGGGAGGATGTGAGGATACCAGGACAGGGACCAGAGCCATGTTTGGTCACAAATCAGCCTGGGAAAGAGGGGGAAAGGAGCTCCAAAGATTAATGAGTGTTTGTTCAAAGGGAAATAATATACTGTTGCTTTCTTATGCCTGAGGAACAAGACGCTAGCTTGTTTTTTATTGTAGAGTTAGCAGCCTTTCTATAGAATCACACTCAACAACTGACATCTCTTAACACCTCACTGTAATCTTGAACATGTGTATTTGCTTGAGTGATATTTATATGAACTCAACTGACCCATGTGTGGTCAAGTTAGGGGCTCTCTTAAGTGGATGTACAAGATTAGAATGTGCCAAAACTATACATCCTTCGATTGAGCAAGAAAATCCTGGCCAGTGTTCCAGTGGTTTTGTCCACTGCGCATATTTTTTAGTCTTATAGAATTTATGGATGTCACTATAAGGCGTGAGCAAATTTCAGGCTCTAGGCTCCATGTGGGCAAAGTCACCCAAGTAGTACCGTTTAGCTGAGGCTAGCGCTACATGAAGATGCAGTGTTTTTGCATTTGTAAAGGTTAGTCAATAAAAAAGTCTCACCAAGGAGCTTTTTTACTGTTACTTAGATGGAGTGCTTGTGTGACAGAGACTGATCGGAGACACAGTCAAAGGAGCGATTACTCTCATTCCAAAATATCAGACACGATTTTGAGACACGACTGAAGATTTTGATGATCAGAAATCCAAATTTGCACAGTGAAACAAATATTGCACACAATTTCAATTTCGTTTTTGATGTGTTTATAGCTTTATAATAAGAGCACAAACTGGAGGAGCGCTGCAGGCTCTTTTAACAGCCTTGTGCATGCTAGTACAACCCTTTCTATTTTCACTACATTCATAAAATTCCTTTTTTTGTAATGACCATGTTTCTCAAATCGCAGGCCACAAGTGACAGTCCACTGTGTCTTATAATCCCATTACCTATAGCCATTCACTTGGTTGACCCTCTGCTATTATCCTTATCTTCTTGGCTGTTACCTTTCTCACTATCACAATAACTCCCTAAGCCCTTTCGACATTCCTTACACCGCATTGTTTACTAAGCTCAAGTGCATCCCGGATCAACTCACACTCTGTCAAGATGTTTCTCCTCAAGATTCACTCTCTCCTTTCTCACTCCAGCTCCAGTTTTCCTTCTGCCATCTAAACATTAGCCACTCTCCAGGCAGCGATTGTCCAAAAGGCTCCACTGGCACACAGGAGTCCACTGCATAACTCTGTCAATGCAAACCAGATGTGAAATGTATGGCATTGAGGTTTTTTTTCTTCAAAGGGAGACAAATGTGGGCCAAAAATGTAGACTTTTGGCTATCCGCTTTGAGATATAAAAATAAGTCTATTCTGGAGTCCAGAGCCTTCCCTCATGGTGGTTAAAGCCGTACTGTATGATTTAAAGTAATTGCAATGTAATTGTTTGGTTCCCGGGATGATCTTTGTGAAGAATGGGGGTTGGGATGTGGGAATGGGCAGATGACAATTGCATTTCAATGGCTAAATAGGGACATGGATTGCATAAGTCCGTGAGGCATTTCAAATTGAATAACTGGACTTCTTGTTGAACTTAAAAATGTTGTGTTATTGACATAGCTTATTATGGTAGTACTACAGTTGCCAATTACAGATATGTAACTGAAATGTCATCATTTTTTCTAGTCATCTTTCAGTCTTGTTGTCACGATAAAGTTTAAAACATGACTTTGATACTAAGGAAGTTACTTGATATTCGATATACAGTTTAAGCTTTTTAAGGCATCATTTTTAAAATTCTTGTTTCTTTAATGTTACGAATTGGTTGTATACTAGTGCCGATATGTATCACAAACACACTACTTAAGAAAGGTGCATTTTTGTCCTATCTATGTTTTTTCAATATCAATATTTGTTCAAAGGTAGTACTTTCTAGGTTCTAGTTTTACTATCGATTTCATTAAGAATTTGAATGCTGGCTGCTACATGATACTTGATGTTTACACCCCAAAATTGTGTGTGTGTGTGATGATGGAATTACAGATCCACAGTGTATGGCATTAAATGTATCTATCGCCATAGAGACAAGCAAGGAACATCACAGAGCCAAGTTACCTGTCAGATCAGTGGAAAGGCGATCATGTTCACAATAAGAATGGCACGAGAATAAATGAATAGGTGCAAGAAATATATCATGTTTAATGCCATACTCTGCAACAAAGCAATAGCATCTCCATGGAGACAAACAAGTAGCTGTCCCTGCACCAGAAAAGTTAAATAGTGCTTTTAGTTCTGAAATTTTAAGCTATTTCCGACAAAATTAGTCTACTTTTAAAGGTCAAAGAGTTCATACACTGCACCTTTGAACAGTTGAATGCTTACCTGCCAAGCCACTGTCATGAAGCACGCCAACCCATTCCACGTGTAACCACATAGAGCCTGCCACACACACGCGCGCACACACACACACACACACACATCACAATAGACAATCCTTACAATAACCCGGTCCAGAAGCCTCAGTGTGTACCGCATTGACTGACCGCTTCAACAGCTCACCTCACAATGGGACCAAGGCTAATATTAAGAGACATCAGGCTTATCCCAACATTTGCCTGCTCATTAAAAGCTGCCAAGTATGGACAAATTACAAAGGCCGCGGTGACATTTAGAGCAGCAGGTAGTCATTTGGGTCCTCTCTGTTTATGATGCAGGCTTTGATTTGGGGCCTGAGTCACCGCCCACAGCGCACCATAGTGTTTAAACGCTCAGGGCCAATGACAGGTTAGCACTATGCTGTCTGCTCCTGCGGTCTCTGCTCTGTCCTCAAACGGGACGTCTCTCAGGTGCTCCAAAAAACAGCCCCCACTCACGTACGCCTTTCCTTTGGACTGCTGAGAGTGCGAGACCTGGAAGCTGGAAATTAGTACAGTTAATTTTGTATATATCTCTCTATCAAGAAGAGATAGACAAAGATAGATATTTGGCTATCATCCTTAAATCTCCAGCATTGGCCGGTATTTTGTTTTGGCCAATCTACTGCCTAAAAATACACACAAACCTTTATTTAAACTGCTTAATAGGAAGAGATCAGGGTACAAAACGTGACTACACAGCTCTCTTATAGGTTTGTGGTAAAAAAAGGGCTTGGGGGGAGTAAATTGTAGTAAGTTTAAATAAATAATCAAAACTGGCCCAACATATCGCCCCCAAAATATTGGCAGATCTTATCGGCCATTGGTTGCTCTGGGTTCTAAACAAGCCATTGGTTGCCTGGATTCTAAACAACCAAAAAATAACCAAAAATTTCCCAGTAGCGCAAAGAAAAGGTACACACGATAAATACTGACCCAAAAAAATATCCTAGCTTTCATATATTGAATGATAAGTCGATGTATTAATTATCGTGACAGGCCTAAGCATTAATAATGCCTTTTTTTTTTCAATTTCATGTGTTTTTTTCTGCTTAAAGAATAGAAAAAACATGCATTCTTACTCTGAGCGAAAATGTATAAATGTCCCAAACTTTTTACTAATGACAACCACCAACCATATGTCCCTCTTTTGGTTGTCCCGTACAGCCATTTAGGCCCTTGGTCCTCATCCCACTTTAGAAAAAGACCAACTTTTTGATTGATGCCTCATAAATTCTATAGAAAACATGATATATATTTTCAAGACATTACGCGGGTACTGGCTTTCTAGATTGTAATATGTTGGCACCTGTTGCTTCTTCAGTCTCCCTTACTGCATTCTGATTGATAGAAATCATATGATGCTATGGCAGTTATCATCTCTATATATCTGTTTGTATCGCTTAAAGGGCCTATATTGAGCTATTTTCTGATCTATGTTATAATGTTGTTTCCTCGTCAGAAACATACCTGGAGATGTGTTTTGTTTCATTCACACAGGTTTAACACACAAATCCTCCATATTTAGGCTGAGTTCTTCTCTCAAAAGGAAACCACTCTGTTCCACCTTGTGATGTCATGTGATAATACAGGAAGTGCTCCACTGTGTTTTTAAACTCAATACACCTTCTCTAGAATCATTTGGATGATTTCAGCCCTGGAATTGCCTATTTCTACTGAACTAAAGGTAAAAGGTAGCTATTAACTTGAAAACTACCACTACAAGGTAGAACAGAAGATTTTGAGCTTTGGAGATGTAGACAGACTAATAATAAAGGGTTACTCAAACATGTGTGAGTGAAACAAACATTTTGTGTAATATAAGACCTTTAAACTTCCAAAGTTTGTCCCACCACATGTCCCACCACATCCAACAACTTACCTGCAAATTATATTCTTCATAATTTGGATAATTTGCAAGCTGGACACCAAATGGTACTGGCCATTTGTATCACTTGTATCACTAAAAGAAGTAAGTTGCACAAAAATGCCATACATTATAAACAGCCATATTACTCAAGCTCATTACTCTGTGCACTCTACTCTGTTTGCTTTTTGCATTTTCCTTTTCCCTTTAGTGATCTGTGTGGGCCACAATTATCTCTGAAGAAATGGACTGCATAAACAAAAACATAATTCCTGCTATTACCAGACTTTGTTCACAATAGCGTTTTGTCCTCGTCTTATAAACTCCACTCACCACAGATTGCACAAATGACTTGGTCATGATGACACTTTTGTATTGTTCACCGTAGTCATCGTACAATACTGTATCCAATAAGCAACATTCTCTACACCTCCCCCCTACTTCCTTCATGACTGATTTCCTCTTCTTCCTGTGATAAGATTCATTGCAGTACATTTGATTACAGTACATGATTTATCTAGTGCGGTGAAACCAAATATTTGACTCATGAGCAACAGCATTCGGGGGCCAGCTGTTGATTTGTGACCCCAAGTGGACCCAACCACCAGATGATATACAAGAGAACAATTAGTCTTGTTGATTCCAGTTCCGCGTGTGGAGGGGTGGCTCCCATAGGGCTTGACCTTGGCTGGCAGCCTCTTGAATGATAGCATGGGTTCTTGTAATGTTGTGTCATGAACATAAGCAGAGGCATCAAAAAGTCTTATGCAATTCATTCCTTTGCCATGTTCCATTATTCACAAGTGGAGAGGGTCTGTAAGTGACCACAGAAGCATTCTATCAAGCGTGTTTTGAATATATTAGTTTGTCTTTTTGTTCATAAATAAATAAAAGTGATTCTAGGGGTTTTGTGTTGAATTAACAATAGCTTATGAAAACACAATGAGAACATCTAAATACCAGTGAGCCTTGAGAATAAATAACATAATAACATAACCATCTGCATAGGACAGATATTGATGCTTACACAATGTGTGCATGTATTTACATGCGTGCATGTCTGTGTTAATGAAGCTACCCTGCTGGGACAACCTGTCAGGAGCGAGCCTGCCACAGCCTAGTGCCCTGGCACCCATATCCAGACCAAAGCAAAGGATACATATTTAAGAAAAATCTAAAGCAAGTTTTGAGTTATTTTGAGTTAATGTTTTTGTTTACTACATTCCATGTGTTCATTCATAGTTTTGATGCTTGCAGTGAGAATCTACAAAGATGAAATGCATCTTGTAATAGTTTAGCAGTTAATATTTCATTTTACCCTGTGCCCTGGTAACTCAAATTTAATTTCAAACCACAAAATTTGTCAGAGAATTTATGCTATGCTTCTCCAAAATCTCCTCCATATAGTATATAGTAATCCTACAGAACCTACACTGCTCTCCACAAGTGTCCATCTCTCTCTCTCTCTCTCTCTCTCTGTCTCTCAGCCTGCGTTTCTCTCTCTCCCTCTCCCTCTCTCTCTCTCTGCAGCCGTGGAGCATCAGCGCGCCTGGCTCTTGTCCAGCTGCAGACAGACCACAGTGTCACGGTATGTGTTTATCCCAAACCCGGGCGCTTCACTTTCCTCTCTCTGATTTAAGAGGCATCATCGCTCACAGATCCTGCTCCAACGTTTGTTTCTTCTCCAAATGTCACCTTCTCCATCAGCCCAGATTGTTGTTTGATCTGAGCTCTAGTGTCTTCTCCAGTGGTGGTGTATCTCATCTGAAATTTCTCCAAACATCTGGACAGTAATGATGATTAAGCAGCACTTTTATAATAACTCCTTTTTTGATAAATCATAAATAGCTAGTGAAAACATGTTACTGTCCACAAAGTTACTACCACAGATTGTAATGTAAACTGCTAAAAATGCCATATGTAGTCCTTCTTCTTAGTGCGTTCTCAAGCCTTGAAAGTGTACAACATGGTGGCTGAGCGATTAGCATTTCGACATACAGTGAGTAGGTTGTAGGTTCGACTCCCAGCTTTGGAGTTAGAATATTCTTCTGCGTCTGGGGGATGGTTATTTCTTTTTTAGGTACTCCAGTTTTCCCTATGAACCTAAAACATGCACAACATGATAATCCTCCAGCTAGATACTCCTGACCATGAAATTATAGCTCAAGATATGATCATTTGCTGCTGATTTCAATTTGAGTAACATTTTATTTACATAAAAAATCAGATCGAAAATCAGATACTAATCAATACAAAAACTAGTACTGAAACTAGATAGTCATTTGAACATTCACAGGACAGAAATGAACCTTTCCTGAATAACTTTAGAATGATCTTGAGCTGTATCAGGTCCACTAAAAGACCACAAAGCCTAGTATTCGCCCATGGAACACTATGGAACCTACCTGGACGACTGAGGGATTACACAGATATAAAACCACATGGTAATTTAATGAAAGTACGATTTAATGTGGAAATGAAAATTCTATTGTCTAAGTTTCTGTTCTATTCTATTGTGAGTGTTTTTCATTATCATCGTGGTATTGAGTATCGAGTCTATTCTTTAGTATCAAAATCGAGTTTGAAATTTTAGTTTCGTGATAACACTACATCAGAGATATTTGTTTTGCAGCCTTGGAATCAAACCTACACCCTTTTTGCTGTGAACATTTTCTATACCTGAAATCATTATTGGCCTTCTGCATGTTACTGAAAATAACTACTTGCAGATCTTTCCAAAGCTTTTGTCATAACACAATATGATTTAACTGGCCTATTCCATATCAGCCATTGTTTTTAAGTACACAAGTGCACTTAGCAACAGTACTGCCTGCTGTTTTATAGTTTCAAAGCTTTGATCATCTTTCTATGACCATATTTAGCCATACTATATAAAGCACTAAACATTTTCGATTCACCATTGTGCAACTGCTTAAGCTGACTTCCCTTAACCTATTCAATGACCAAATGTAACCTTTGAACTTACAAACACAAGTTCAAGTCGCACTACATGCTTGTCTCCATGGAGATGATTAGCCTGGAATGTTCCACAGAATGGCTTTAAAGATATTTATGGGTTACACGTCCAGATCCAGTTACAGGTCAGATTTGTGGACAGGTGGCCTTCCTGTTTTTCAAGGTATTCTTTAGACAAAAACCATGGAATTGAATAAATGCAAGATAGCTGTAATATAATTATATCTCCATGGAGACAAGCAGGTGACTCACCACCAGAAACGTTACTTAGTTCACCAAAGCTAAAATGACTCACAAGACATGATGTTATTTGCTCCTTTTGGTTTTATCAGGGTGGTCCAGATCAGTTTCCTTGCAGCTTTTCCTCATGACATGAACTACAAGTTGATATGTGGTTTGTGATCCATGTTGACACAGTGAACAAGAGTATAGGATGACAAGGGACACATTTATCTGTATACAGTAGACAGGACAGCGGCTGTCCCTTCTGTTGTTGTAACACTGAGTGAAGTACTTTGTCTGGCCCTGTGTATATTGTACTTGTAGGTTCTTTTAATGACAGCAGGAAATAGAGGAGAGCTGCCAGGCTTATTCCCAGCTGGATGACTGACTGTGCGTTTGGTGTAAGCAAAGTTTGGTCTAGGGATTAAGGCTCTGGCGTGTGGGACTGGCCCATTCTAGTGCCCAGCTATGGATGGAGTGTTAGACAGTGACAATGCTTATCAGGATCGAACTCTGATTAAAGGTTAAAAACTTTGCCCTAAACATCCTAAATGTCTATAGAGATTCATTAGCAAAAACAAAAACTGTGGAAAAAAGTAAACAGAAGAGCAGTGGAACAACCCGATAAGTTGCTGGGTCACTACTGGTAAATACATTTACCAGTGTACTTTTGAATGAACGGCAAGTTTAGTATTTATCGTCTTAAAATCTCCACTGGTTTAACATTAGACTAACTAAAGAGGTGTGACGGCACAGTTCCGAGTGAGTACTTTTTTCATATCAGTCTTATGAGTTCCATCTGATGCAACAACTCAAGCTCAGACAGTCTTGTTGGTTCACCCGTTAGCAAACCAGACTTCCTTATTCAGGTAGATTTCTTCCATATCTCTTCACCGTTTCTCTCTCCAAATAAATACACTATGAGTATAGTAGAATAGATGGTGTTGTGTGTTTGAGTGTAGCAGTGTGGCACTCTATTGGCATTTGGTCTTTTAACTGAACCATAAAACCTATTCAGTACTAAAGTGAATCTGATCTTTAACTGTTCCCTTTTGGTAAAACTGTTCCTATCTTCAATGATATATAATTTCTAAAAAAATAAGCTATTTATGTGATGAGATTGGTCAAATATGTTTAGCTACAAATTATACGTAATAAAAAAAACGTAATTTGAATGAGAGAGATTCTGAACTCATATAGCACCTAGGCATAGCACTTGGATTTCCTTAGTTCATGTTTTGGTGTTTTTGAGACAACACTAACTGCCATAACAAACCCGTTGTAATCACCTGACCTGTTGTTTTCCATTTCATCGTATTATACCCAATAACCTGATCACCATTACCCACTTACAGAGCTTAGAGACAACATGCTGCAATCATTTAAATTGTCCCATGTGATAAATGGTATATTTAATCCAATTCCCCCAGATGAACTCCACATGGCCCATTACAGACCCGACTGCACTGCTGCCTACTCTCTGAACTCTATAATTAAATGCACTGGCGTATTTCTGGACCCATCCTGTGTGTAGGCAGTGGCCATTTTCTTCTTGAAGCCCACATTTTTCCCAGGGGGCCGCGTTTAGTCACTGCTCTGGAATTTTGGAACATTATTGACCCAAAAAGAGGCTGTTAGTCACTGGACATGAGGGAGATAGAGCGCCGCTGCTGCTGGGAAGTGTGGATGTGAGGGTGTACAGTAGGATATGTAAGCCCAAGGGGAGGTGCCGTTTTGGGTCATCTGTTTCTATGGAAACCCCCTCTGCACGGATCAACTCTCCGATGATTTTGATACCCAGAGGTAATGAGTCAAATGGAAACTTTATATCATTGGATTTTGGGGTTTAATCTCAAGCCAATGTTTTTCATGGATGAGTGGTGACTTTTTATAGAGGGCTTTAATTTCTTAGGGAATTAGTCTCAGAGGAATTAATTGAGAATTCCCAAGTCTTGATATTTTGTAACAAGCAAAGTGCATATTGATACTTTGCAGTCACATTGTGCTGGAGGTGTTTTTCATGTATGTCTATGGTGGAATATCCAGCAGTTCCCATGGTGACACAATGCACATGTTAGCAGACACAGACAAAACAAATTAAGATAGTCTGAAAACTCCAGAAAAAACACATTTACTACAGTCTGTGATAAATTTAAGCGCTAATGGTCCTGTTTAGGTGTTTGATGACAAAAAGGTGAGAGTGACTAACTGAAACACTGAGCTAATGCTAGCTAGCTTGTGACTGTAATGTTATTTGAGGGGGACTTGTTTAACAGCACAAATGAGCTCACCTGTTGTAGTTCCAGCTAAGTCAGGTCTCTATGGTAAAACAAAACGCAGTTTAAAGTCTAACAATGTCTCAGACAGAGCAGTGCTTACAGTTAGCATCACCCCCCCAGGGAACAATCAACTGCAAAGTATCAATTAAATTGCTCTATCCAAAATTGCCCCAGCAGTTAACAATTTAAAACAAAATATTGAAAAGTCCTTGAATATTATGGCATAAAATGTATACCTCATTCAAAAGGTATCAAATTTGTTTTCAATTGTTGTTTTAAATCTTTATGGTAATGTTCCACATTTAGATTATTCTGAAATCCATGGATAAAAAAATGCTAAACCATGTCGTAGAGGTTTCTATGAAACATGGGCAAAACAACTCCTGGTTTCATCATTTCTGTGTGTTCTATTAACTTTGCCCTTACAGTATAAAACAGAAGTGAAACAGAATTGAAGTTGACTCAGAATGATGTAATTGCTGCTGTAGATCTTATCAGGGAGGATACAGCTCAGTTTTCACCTCATCACTTCTATGGTTAGTAACCGCATGTTTACTAGAGTTACCATAGGGTGACAAGAGGGCCATTACTGTGAAGAGAGCATTCGTCAAACAGACACGGTCAATAGGTCACTGTTGTGGTTTGTCTGGGTGCACTTTACTCATAGATTTGTTACTTTACGTAACAGACATCAGGCAATAGCTGAGTGACTTGTTTATCGTCATTCATCAGTTGGTTGAGGTCAAGTGCCATTAAGTTTACCCTCTTCAAATGACATTACATTGTGAAGATACTGAATCAAATTGATAAACTTGACAAAAGCACTGCAGAACGACAATACTGACACTTAAAGATGACTAGCAACCAAATGGATGCAATTAGGAAATTGCAAAGGCTGCAGTTATGGAAGTACCATAATTTCCTCTTATTCTGCATAAAACCTGCTAACCTTGTAGTTTAGAGCTGTTTAAAACATGTTCATGAACTATTGTATTACTTTGTCAGTTCAGATTTCAGTCTTTTTGTCAATTCTTCTGGATATATACCCCTTTTGATATCAGGATTTGGGATC
>KN481000.1:50712-65438 GCA_000787095.1 Periophthalmodon schlosseri
ATCTTATCTGATTGCTGGCATACACTAAGCATGCTTGCTCAATCCTGTATGTCCCAGGTGACCTTCAAATATTTGTAGTGAAGGACAGAGAGAGAGAGAGAGAGAAGCCAAGGACTGCATTCGATTGAGCAATATAGGAACGTGCAGTAAGTTGATCCAAGTTACAAATAAACATCATTCTGGTGCTACACAATATATGGCAATTTAATCAAAATCGCAATTTGAGTTGGTACAATTATCAAATAGGAAATGCTGTAATTGTTAATAGAATGTCCTCTGCAAAGAACAAAATATCCTGTCTTTGTAGAGGTCTAATCTACAGGTACAAGATTTTTCTATACAAACATGTTCTGGAAATCATGTGATTCTTGTATTAGTTTATATTTCAGTCTTCTCTCAAATTGTAGTGCTTCTGTAGTAGTTTACAACGAGCTCTCTGAACAGAATTCTACTTTTTAAACATATCACAAATTTAAACGCAATCCCAATACGATTTTGATTTTTTTCCAAAACCATACAGCCTTAACAGGAATGTACAGTAAGTTGATCCAAACCAGGACCATGGAAGTTACAAATAAACTGTATTCCATGGATAGAGCTATGTCACTTATATTTGGTCATATATTTGCATTCGGGGAAGACAACGAACATCTGTGTTCTTTTGTATTGGAAGCTGAGTGACAGCAGACGTCATAGTCCAGAATTCCCTCCTTAAAGTCATGCCTGATCTCGTCCACTAGCAAACAAGCTAATGCACATGCTGTACCTGGGCATCGCACGTAATTCTGTGCTGCAATAATTGTGGAATATGACATCCAGGGTTACGGCTGATGACAGTCTTGGAATTTCTAAAGAATAGGTGTGTCGAATCTATAGTTACTGTTAGGGCTTGACGTCAATCGGGAGGGTGATGTTTCAGTTCACAGGGCATATTTTAAAGAGCCTATATTGCACTATTTTAGAATGTTATAATGTTTCTCATCACAAACATACACAGAGTTGTGTTTTGCTTCATTCACACATGTTTAACACACAAATCCTGCATATTTATCCTGTGTTATTTTCTCAAACTGAAAACACACACACATACACATTTTTATATAGTGCTTTTCCACCTTTCCACCAGCTTTACATCACCCATTCACACACACATTCCTACGCCAGTGTACGCAGACACTGGGGGCAAGGTGGGTTAAGTGTCTTGCCCAAGGACACAACGACAGCATTCATCTGTGGGAGCTGAAATCGCACCACCAGCCTGTGCGTCATTGGATCTGACCAATGATGTTTATGTCGAGAGCGGGAATCGAACCGCCAACCTGCGGATCAGCGGATCTGACACTCTCCATTGTGTTTTTAAACTCTAGAATAATTTTGATCATTTTGGCCCTGGATTTCCTCCGTGCTCCGGCAGGTATACTTTCAATTGGCAAAAGACAAAAATATTCAAATATAAAAGCAACAACTTGAGGTTCTTCTAGAGTATTGAAGAATAAAACATTTCAACCGAAACTAAAACATTTCAGCCGAAACCTTAAAACTACCACATGATGACATCACAAGGTGGAGCATTTTGAGATTTAGAGATGCAGACAGCCTAATAACACGATGATTACTCAAACGTGTGAATGAAACAAAACACAACTCTGGGTATGTTTCTGAGGAGGGAACAGCATTATGACATGGCTAAAAGATTACATGAGTCAGTTTTGCGTAATATAGGACCTTTAAACACAGCCAATGCATTAACCAGACTTAACAATGAACTGTCAGAATACATGGTTAGCAGTTTTTTCCCTCATAAAATGGAGAGGTCACTCTATTACATAAATAATTGCAGCCTCTGATAATTGCGCTCTCAAAATTGTGTATCAGGAGGTTGCTGCACCCAGTCAAAATGTGCATTTGTAGTCAGTGATATCATTATATTGTACTTTAATTGTATTTCTTTTGGCTGATAATAATTAACATTTTGTTTGCTCTATGAATACTAGGAGTGCCTTTAAAACTCACTTCAGCTCAATCAGTTTTACACATTGTGAGCAGATCTTTCAGACGTTAGATAATTCCATGCAGCCATATAATTGCCTATTTCTAAGTGAGGAAAAAGTGACATTGCCACCATAAAAATATGACTGTCACACAAGATTAAATAACCCCAGATCATCTTAGCTGGCATTTAGTTTAGTCAACAAGTCTGAATTTTAGTGTCCGTGACAGGGTGATGATGTCATTATGTGGAGGGCCAACCACAGCTGCTGGTCCTGACAGCGTGCCATGACCCCAGATGAGAAGCATTGACTGAGACACTAAAGATGTCTCCTTTAAAGTGCTGATAAAGGGATATTTGAGAGAAGTGATCCAGAGTGTTCGCATGTCCAAGATGGAGGCACTTTTAACAAAAAGAGGGGAGATTTTAGTCATGTTATTATTATCACCATCATTAAGTTGAATATGGGTCGTGAACAGATGATGTCTACCTTGAAATGTTTTATCGCTCCAGTAGTAATAGTTAGTGTTACTGTGATACTAAAATGTAGTAGCTGTCTCTTGAATATTATCATGTGATTTTAGTTATGATGAAGTTTAAGACCATCTGCTATTCAAGAATTCAGGAAAAGTCAAGGAAAGGTGGTAGTAGAAGTAGTAGAAGTAGTAGAAGTAGTAGAAGTAGTAGAAGTAGTAGAAGTAGTAGAAGTAGTAGAAGTAGTATATAAAAGGACTGTGATCCAAATCCTACAAGATCAAGTACGCCATCTTTGTTTCCAATGTAGCCATGAAACTCAAATTTCTCTGGCCTTCTAAAGACTCTCATTCATGACGTAATTAATTAATTGCCCCTTGTGGACAAATAAAAAAAAGTACTTTACATGCAGAGCAGCCACTTATTTTGGCAGTGTTTTAGTTATGATGTCACTATCACTGTTCTGTCATTATCGCTGTTTTTATCAGCAGCCACATACCACAGATGTTCAAACAAGACCTTACAGTTACACATCACCGTATCACTGTCCAACTTTTCAATATCTGTATGGACTCGCAGTGCTATTCATTATTTATACAGGGAGCGGTCTCTACTACCGCTTCTCAAATACAAATACGGAACAACTTTGTGGGATCTGCTGGTAGTCTACATATTCAAGCGTTTTGGCTAATAAATATTTACAATGCAGGAGCACATTTCGACTTTTCACCATGTGGTTGCAAATGTGAGCTCTAGTTCACGTCGTCCACGAAGCCTAGTGGCGATACCGGTCCAACCCCTCCCCTCCACTTCAGCCACCACATTCTCATGCTGGTAATAAAAGTAAATAGTGTTTTAGCTGCCTGGTCCTTGTCGACTTGCTCTGTTTGTCTTTTTCCACTTGCTCCCACTTGTGCTGCGTGTTTGGTTTGAGTCGGAGTACAAGCCCAAGTATTTACTACATAAATATTAGAAGGGAACAAAGTCAATGGTGTTGAAATGGCAGTGAGTGCATTGTGCAAAAGATGAAAAAGTGATGAAGATACATTATAATGATGCTGCAAGTGTATATAAATATAAAGAACTATTATATGGTATTGCTTCTGTTGTACTACTACTACAAGAAGCATTATCCCTACAAACTACTTACTTCTATAACTACTATTAGTACTAATGCTACTAGTACTAATACAACTAACAGTAATAGTAATTTCCACAGTTTTTACTACTTCTGCTACATATGCTTCTGCTACAATATTTACATTTTACTCTGCACTTTATCAATCGTAAACGTTGCATGTTTTAACTGTGTACTCAGGACTCCCTTGAAAATGAGATGCAATGGGACTTCCTGATAAAATGAAAAATAAATAATATGCCCGTACATTTAACTTATTATTTTATAATTAAAATTACGACTCTAACCCTACTTATATTATTAATATGTCTACTAAATTGCACTATAGACAAGAATACAAGAAGAAGACAAGAATCAAGATGAGCTAAGAGAAGTGTGTAAAATGGACATATTTTCTCCCCAAAATAAACAATGAACATATAATGTACATAATGATGTGATTTTAAAAAATGCTCAATGATTAAAATTGCTGCATGTCATCACCAGAAACATAGTTTTGGCCCTATTTTTCCCACATTAAAACCTCTTAATACTGACCTATTTTTAATGCTTATTATTTACTATGTGCTTTCCAGAGCTTTACAATGGCGGACCGTTTCGACTGTGACAACTGTAAGGAATCCCTGTACGGCCGGAAGTACATCCAGTCGGACGACAGCCCCTACTGCATCCCCTGCTACGACAGCCTCTTCTCCAACACATGTGACGAGTGCAAGGAGCTGATCGGCCATGATGCTCGGGTAAGGACAGGCAAGACTAGACCTGCTTACACAGTTATCAAGTTTATCAGATGTCAACATGATAGGATGCAGTGCAAGTCCGTTTGAAATCTAAAGGCTGCCATTTTAGGTAACATAATCCAACCACCCACCATCCAGTCCAATTTATTTACAAATATAGTAAAAATTGTCATCATATTTCTATTAGTTTAGCAGGTCATATTGCAGGCTAACGTAGGCCTTATTGTACCCGTAGGAAATATAGTACTCGCATTTGACCCATCCATCAATACAGCTGGGGAAACCTGTCAGGAACAGTCGGGGACCCATGTCCAGATCTTTAGCTAGGCTTGGTCAGAACCTACGTTAGCTAAAGGATTTCCTGGAGGAAACCTTCCAAGATACAAAGAGAAACATGCAAACTCCGCACCGAAATGCCCGGGGGGCCCAGGAGTCGAGCCCAGTACCTTCTGGTGGTGGCTGAGTGTTAGCCACTGAGTGTTAGCCACTCAGCCATTGTGGCAGTCTTCTCTCACATCTTCATGCCTTTGGACTTACGCAAATCAAGTTATAACATTAGTGCAATCATAATATTTGTCATATTGTTATTAGATTTATTTTTCCAAAACTGTTCAGCCCTAGACTAATATTAACTACACCCAATAATCTCCATGCCATAGACTGTATATATAAATGGACATAGCTAACCTGTTAGCCGTCACATTCCAAATGGGAAGTGAGCATGAGCGCACTTCCGGCTACATCGACTCTGGCTCCAAACACTGCTCTGCATAATCCTGGTGTTTTTATTTCACTGTTTTGTCCGTAAATCAAGATATGAACATTAATAACAGACCAATGAGGCGCCTTCTTTCGCTGAGGTAACAGGTTTGACTGACAGCGTTGCTAAGCGCCCACACGGCGGGTTTAGCAGGGGGCGGGCGTATTACCTTCAACAGCCTCGCTCCAAACTGACTCTTCGGTTGCTATGATACTCGCAATCGTAATTACAAATATGGATCTCGGCTTCAAATTCACTTCTGTAACTGCTAACCTCAACGAGCTTCATTTGGCTGGAGCCAAACGCTATGAGTGACGTCACCCTTAGTCCACTTCTGTTATACAGTCTATGGTCCATGCTTACTGAAATATTTTCAACAGACTTCACAAAAAGCCCAATAATTACTAGAGTACTGGGCTAAATAATAAATGACTTCTTAGTAGAGTTCACCATTAAAAATTACAAGCTGCTTACAGTACCACTGACGCATCACTCGGGTTAAATGAGGCATCGCCTATGTATTTAGTGTGGCGAGTCACAGTTATGCCTGATTTAACCTGTAATTATACACCCAATTTGAGCCAAGTCCATATAGGCCATGGGTTCATTTCTATCTCGTAAAACTCAACCATGAAACAATCTCTTCTTTTTAATTCCCAGAAAAACAAAGATGTAACTTCCCCTAATGAAAAACACTAACAAGTCATTAATCATGTGTACTCAACAAGCACAGCAAAATTTACAGATTATGTTTAAGACCAGTGAATTATTAGCAGCCTCACAAGCCATAGAGGAAAATTACACTGAGCACATTTTTGGCATCTCCGGGCCTCTGTAGCAAACTCCCCTTTTCGACAGGACATTTTTCAGACCAGAGCATGCATCACTGTACAGAGAGAGCACAGTGTGGTAAGAGTTTGCACACAGCTCATGTGTCATTGTGACCAGGGACAACACTAACCACTGGATTCTTCATGTCTAATAACTCCACTCAAAATGTGGCAATGGTGTGTCAGCGGCTATGTTAACATGCACACCAAAAATCTGATTGTTATCTGATTTCTGGAGCTATTGGGTTAGAGAAATGTCATGTGAACAGTTACAGCTGATGTAATATGATTTCTTTCTGATTGTTTGATAAGGAAATTATGCAAAACAGGACAAATTAATATGACAAAAATGAAAGAGAAATGTAAAATATTGAACGACTTATTTTAAAGTTGTCATCAACTCAAACGTCAATAGTTTAAACTCCGCTCAAACTAGTATATACTGATGTTGTGTTCTTGGGCAAGACACTTTATGTAGTATGAATGTGGTGTGCATGAATGATCACAGCAGTTGGACAGTCTACCCCATCTTCAAAGGCACTCTAAAAATCCAAGGCTATCTATGTAAGTATTATTATAAATTGCAAACACAATAATAAATGGAGCCAAGATTCATAAAAACTAAATGCATGTGCAGAATAACACAGATAAAAACAGTCAAATATTATTTAACAGACGTAGACAACCAACATTGGTTTGAATCAATAGTTGGGGTGACGCTTTATTAATGCTCATTAAGAGGTAGTCATTATGAAGTGCTGCCAAAAGATCTAATTATTAAAGGCACAAAATCAAGGACAGAGGCAAGATATTCTGGCTTAGATCAATACCATGACCCATTTAGAGCCAAAACAAACCTAACAAATGAGTGTCCTCCACTAGCACTGACACCTTTTATTAGCATGTACAGCAAAATTAAAATTAAACTAAAACAGTTGATATAATCCAGTGGTTGTTATCATTTCAGAATGGAACAGTGTGTCAGATCCACTCTATTGCCTTTAATACTGGAGGAAATTATATATATGAGAAATCCCTTTGCTTTCTTAGGAGCTGTTCTATGAGGACCGGCACTACCACGAGCACTGCTTCCGCTGTTTCCGCTGTGACCGCTCTTTGGCTGACGAGCCTTTCACCAGCCAGGACGACGCCCTGCTGTGCAATGACTGCTACTGCAACGAGTTCTCCTCCAAGTGTGTGGCCTGCGACAAGATCGTCATGCCTGGTAATGGACTCAACCGATCAGTTCAGACGTGATAAAGGACAGTGACAAAACGGGGCTTGGAGGGACAAACGAGAGTGGCTCTAATGCATACTGTCATTGCGTCATTAGGCCAGACACATTGGCGAGATGCACAGATTCAGACGGCAATGTAAATCATCGTTTCATCATTTTTGTTCCATAGTCCAATTTGCTTGTGGGGTACTTATTACACTGCAAGTCAGGTATAGGACAACCAAATATCTGCATGTGTGTTTTGTTGTGCACTTCTTTGCTATTCTGGTATGAATCCTCTTAATGATCTAGAAAGTAGATAGATAATGCCTCATTTTTCTTCAGTTCACTGCTTGAACTCAACGCCGTATGCTATATACTAACAAACTTGTCTTGGTGTAAATTGTTTGACTCTGCTCCTAAGTGGTTAATGCACATGTCATGCAAAGTTATACCTACACCATCTAAACAGTTCCCCCAAATGGTTCCTTAGTTTCCAAGATTCCTGTGATAAGCTGCTTCCAGGTCCCATGTGTAGAGATATACTGTATTATTACTGCAAAAGGTCCCTCATTTCCTGATATTAAACCAGTATCTCTGCCCTAACCCAGTTTTGAGGCCGTGGAGTTCATCTCGGTTCAGTTTTATGAATTATACAAATATACAATGCATGTACCAGCATACCTTTGCCAGAAACCCCTACAGCTTAGCATCAACGTCAAACATGGCGCTAGTTCAAGAGGACATATAAGGAGAAGACAGAGGAGCAGTTTATTGACAGTGGATATAAACAGGAGCACATTCTGCAGACTGCGCTTCCAGCTACGACTGACCTACTTCCAACCTAAGGATTAGGTGAATCGACTTGTGTAAATAAAACATTACATTTGTGTTTCAGTATCATAAAAGATGTGAGCAAAGCAGGAACACTTCTTTGAGGCTGCATTCAAACTTATCCTGGTTCTGTCCTAGTTTGATCTGTTTAGTCCTGATGTAGGCTGGGTTTAGTCTTGTTCTAGTCCTGGTTTAGTTCTGGGTAGTATCAAAAATCTGATAATCAATATTAAAACTTGTATCAAAACTAGATAGAGATCTAGATCATTTGAATAGGTACAATATAATGTGGATAATCACATTCTATTGTCTAAAGAAAGACATATTGACTATTGTCTTTTTTATTATCATCGAGGTATTGGAATAAGTATTGAGTAACTTGAAATTTTAGTATCGTGACAACACTAGTCCTGGGTTTAATCCATGTGATTTATGTGCCCCCTAGAGTTGGTCATTGGTTTAAAATGGGTCATAAACTGTTCTTACCCAAAGCAATTGCACCAAATTGAAGTTAAGTCATTTATGAGGTAATATAATGACGTTTGATTTGCCTAGTATTAACTTTTGGCAGAATTTACTGACTTTACTACTGCCAGCAGGCACTTGTTTGTTTTCACACATGGGTTGTTAATGTGGTATAAACATCTCAAAACACACATGGAACTGCAGTACATTTAAAGGAAAACTCAATAGCCCAAATATTAACTATGTCATTGGGAAATGGTAATCTTAACCATTGTTTGATACACTTATTTATTCCTGAAGTAGAGGACTGAGGCAGGGGTGGCGCAGTGTGTTAAGGTTTTGACCCATAACCATATAGTAACTCAACTGTTGGTGGAGCACAATTCACTAGTTTGACAAAATTCTGCAAATTGTGGATTGAACATTTATTCCGGGACTAGAGTATATGTTGATTGATCCAAGTCTGGTTACTGTTAATGGGCACATCATATACTATTGCAGGGTAGGGCCAAGGGTAAATCATTTTTGGCCAATATTTGCAAGGTCTGTCTGCTAACATGTTTGCATACATTGAAATGCTGTTGACTATTTACTCATTAAAGAAAATTGTTTTTTTCATTTGCCAAAGACATTTTCATAGTGTGCAACATATTACCATTCAAATCTACTCTAACTCCACGACAATAAAACTAGTAAAACTCAGAAGGCAGAAGGTAATGCTATGAAGTGGTTGGGGACATAAACAAAATCCGATTTCCTGCAATCGGAAAGTACTGCGGTGACTGCGGTATTATGATTCAAAATAAAATAAACCGTTCTGAAACAAAATGAGTTTTATATACCATCACGCAACAATTTCATCTTTTTATAGCCCGCTTAAAGTACCACCAGGAATACTGAAATGAGTTTACCAGGAGATTTAAAAAGGATAATAGGTCCCTTTAGCCAGTCATTCTTTCCATCCATCATTATGTCTATTATATGAATGTATTTTTCTTTTTTTTTTTTTTTTCTCAGGCTCGAGGAAGCTGGAATATGGCGGCTCCACATGGCATGAGGGCTGCTTCATCTGCCACAGTTGTGAACAGCCCATTGGTTCCAAGTCCTTCATCCCAGACAAAGACGAGCACTACTGTGTCCCCTGCTACGAGGACAAGTTCGCCCCTCGCTGTACACGCTGTAAAAAGGTACTGTGTCAACAAACAAACTAAGAAAAATGGTTCTGAATGCTTGCGGTACAGTCAGAAATACAGCACACTGCAATTATACTGACTCATATTGATACATGATTGACAACGTGGTTTTAGCTTTACTTGCGCTTTATAAGGACAAAATATGCTGTATGCTAACTTAAACTGGTGTGTTTTACTGCATACATTCCCAACATCTTCTGTTTGGCCTTGCTATAGCAATTTTACATTTTGCAATTTTATTAGAGACCCCAAGAGGACTGGGGTTTCCAATAATAAATAAACGTATAAACATTTGCTATCGGAATTGCCATCAGTGTGGTTGTTGTGGGCGCTGCCATCATCGTTTAGGTTGTATTATTTTGAATGGGGCTCCCGATCTTGACAGCAAATAAGCCTCAAAGAGAATCAGTGCAATGACTTTTTGGTGCACATGAACACTGAACATTTTACATAAATCGATTGATTTTATATCATATTTTAGCAGCAAAACGTACTCAAATTCTCCACTGAAATGAATGGGATTCCCGCTTAACCAGAAGTGCCACCACAACAAAAGTGCGGTTTAGTAGCATTTAGAGGCAAAAGAGGGTGGGGTGGAATAAGATCGAGAGTGATATAACTCTATCCATTTGATCAAACTAACAGATTTGCACAACATTACACACAATTGTGAATGATGGCTTTCTGAATACATTATAGTGATATAAAATGTCATTCATCATTTTATTTCTTTGTTTCAGACCCTAGCTAAAGGTGGAGTGACCTACCGGGATGAGCCGTGGCATAAGGAGTGTTTTGTGTGCACGAGCTGTAAGACCCAGCTGGCTGGTCAGCACTTCACCTCCAGAGACGACAGCCCCTACTGCCTCAAGTGCTTTGGCAGCCTGTACGCCAAGAAGTGTGAGGCCTGCTCCAAGCCCATCACAGGTAACTACAGTCCCAGATCCTGTTATGTGCATTATTCAGTCTTTTTAAATTAATTTAGATCACGTAACCTAATATTTCCTGTACTGTAACTTAAGGCTGCGAGATTAATCACAATCAAATAAAAATCGCAATTTGAATGGACTCAATTAGCAAATCGCAAAGCCTGCACTTATTGAAGTACCATAATTTCCTCCACAAACAACAACATATCCCACGTATCCAATGTATCTTATTCTGCATAAAAACGGCTAAGTCTGTAGTTTAGATTTACTACAAATATGATCAGAATTGTGATTCTTGTATTAGTTTCAGTTCATATTTCAGTCTTTTTGTAAATTCTTCTGGACATGTTTATAATGTGATCATTCATCCCTACTTTAATTTAGTGTCTTGGAAATAGATCATAGCCTTAGCTGGCATGAAATTTGTCCATGCAAAATGTCAGAAGATGGCGCTAGGTCTGGTGTTTGATGGTGTAGTGAAGAGTGAAGTAGTTTGTATCATACTGAACAATGGAAGCAAGCAGCATACATTCTAACCCACACAGTGCAGGTTTTTGAAGTTGTAGTGTCTTGTTTTGTATCCTGCTTTTTTATATTTATGGAATATTGTCGTGCAGGAGCAGGGATGACACAGGGTTGTGGTTTGAGCACTGGACAGAATCTTACTGCTAACTATAAAGAGGGTTCGATTAGTGCCGAGAGAGATCGCTAGATTACTCAACAACATTATAACATGGTAAAAGAAAGCTCCCAAAAGTCAATTTGTATATATACTCCCTCTTTAATTAAAACCTTACAATTTGATATGACAGGTAGGTAACAGCTTTAATAGGTAGATTGTATCCATTTATAGTATGTTTTAATGAAAATATTTTTGTTTGACTTAATGTCTGGATCATTCGTATAAAAAAACTCTTGTATTTCTACTGGGTTGGCAACAATCTGTCAGAAATGTTAACACAATTCAGAATTATGCATATTCAGCAACAGTTGGTCTGATACTGAAGGGAAAACAAAAAAGACAATTCAAATAGACGTGACAGTGAAGCCCATGTGTTTATGGTTTGGACAAATAGACTGCTATTGTGTACAGCAGGGAACATGTCTGAGGAAACAGTAAACTATCACTTCACTTTCTGCTATTTCAGCATTTGAGAGGATCAGCCAGGCTCATGTCATAACACTATTTGCTTTGGTCTAGCAGAATATGATAATGGAACCAGTATTAAATGTAGCCCAATGCATACTTTGGATTGGGGCTGCAATTATTGAATTGAAATTGGAATTTGATTAGCAAATCTCCATATTATGTACGCTTAAAACCTGGCAACTTTGTAGTTTAGACACCTTTAAACATGTTCTCAAATGCTTAAAACCTGGCTTTAGACACCTTTAAACATGTTCTCAAATGCATGGAATCTTGTATTAGTGTAACGGTTCACATTTCAGACATCTCTCAATGTTAATGCTCCTAGGTGGGTGCGTTCAAAATGTGTTTTGGGGTAGGATAGGACAAAATCTCGTGCCACAAGATCTTGCTAGATAAAATTGCCACAAGACTGGGCACATGTGGAAAATGATCTTGTGAGAAATGGGGTTAATTTTGGCACTTACACTCTTGAGAAGCTACTGTATAGCTCCAAAAAGCAGTGCTAAAATTAGAATTAAAATTGTGAACTGAACCACACAAATTTACTATCAAAATCTCATTTTGTCTCATGGGCTCAATCTCATTTCGTGTCTTGTCTTGTGGAAATTGTGTTGTTTCATTTAAAAATTGTTGAATCACCGCTATACTTTTTATGTAAATAACTTTTTCCAGCTTTCATTTTAAATTTTGTATCCTTATTCACAACTTTTTATTATTCTGTGTCGTAGGTTTTGGAGGAGGGAAGTACATTTCCTTTGAGGACCGCCAGTGGCACCAGCCCTGCTTCACCTGCAGCCAGTGCTCCGTCTCCCTGGTGGGGGCGGGCTTCTTTCCGGACGGGGACAAGATCTTATGCCGTGAATGCCACACCAATCTATAAAACCTACTATTTGAGCTGCCATACCATATCGTGACTCTGTGTTTGAACTCACAGTATTGGACACAACTATGCCTATGCAAAAATATACACAGGGTTTCTCCTGTGGTAAACATACTTTTCCTTGTTGTTCATAAAGCAGTTTGATGCTGTATAGAACTCATAGGATACGTTTTACCAGTAGAGTTATATATTTTTAGTATGCCTTAGACACACAGAGAAGATTCCAATGGGTTTAAAATGCAGGATTTGCATTAAGGGCATAATGGAAGAATGCAATTGCTGTACTAGACTTTATCACTAACTCGTAACCTAACTTAAAATGTAAGAAAAAATACATATACTAAAAATGTGCCTTTAAACTTAATATGCAAAATTAAAGATTCTATAAAACCAAAGAGATAAAAGTGCAAGTCACTTCTAAAAGAGTTTGTGTTGAGGTCAAAGAGGAGATGGTAAACCGACTTGTAATGATGGTGGCTTTTCTTAATGTGCTTTTCTTTGAAATGATAAATACAATGGTTCTCAAATGGTGGGTCTGGACCCAGAGGAAGTATAAATGGAGAATTTATTTTTTGCTTTAAAAGTTCATCAAAACCTGTAACAGAATTGTTACAAAATTGCATCTTACAATCCAATAAAGTCACTGCATTTTGAATTTTGCTTCTTAACCCACTGATTTTGTAGGAGAAAGCACAACACTGTTGTAAAATAGTGACAAGTCTCTATAGAAAGTAAAATCAATAATTAAAAAAAGAACAAAAGGAACAGGAGTACGTTGCTGAAAACATGTTATTAGTTTGTCAGTCAACTGTGTTGCACTTTGGCTAAAGTTGTTCTTGTCTACAGTATGTGCACATAAGACATTTCACAGCCCATTACACATATATGCCACATATTATCATGTGTCATATTACTGCTTTAGTCTTTTTTTTTTCTTTCTTTTTTTTGTAATCGCACAAATTCCAATCAAGTTTGGCAATACACACAAAAGAGGTGATTAAGCTCAGATATACTGAATAACAAACACACTAAATACTACATAAACTCAAAGACAGTACTGGAGAAGCAGGTGGGCACACTCAAAACACGAATTCATCAAATAATGTCTACACAGTGCTACATTTATGGGAAAAGGTGACCTAATATAAATGTTTGATGTCATTGTAGAACGTCTGATTATCATTAACATTATCATAAGGTCCCCAAGCTTGATTTTTCTCATCTATAAAACATACAATTGTCTTCAATGATTAGCTAAACAACTGCATTTTAATGACCTCCAGTGACTCAGCATTTTGGAATTGTGCGTTTTGATTTGTAAATACTTATCTGTCACTAATGCTTATAGTGAGGAGCAGAACTACGCGCATTTTATCCTCTTTATCCTCTTTATTACCACGCTTCCACATCTGTGTTTTATTGTTAGTGTGTAAAATTATAAATGTATTTCTATAACCCTTTTTTCGGCTTTGATGCTGGTGAGTCAGAGTTGGCATATATGCATTTCAACATATATAAACTGTGCCGTTGTGGTCACAGCCGGATGAACTTACTGTAAATCAGGAATATGTGATACGGCTACATGCTATGATGGTTAGCTCTATTTGTGAAGTCTAATGAAATAAATGTACGCTGCGGACATTTTTATACTTTGTGTGTTTTTTTGTGGCTGCGGTTGGACGTGCATTACTTCTTTATGAGCTCATAGTATTCGGTAGTATTCATATGACAGAATACTGCAGAGGCTTTCGAGGAATGTTTTGACTGTACTTGACTGATAAAGTCCATCCAACAAGAGTGCAAACTTAATCTATTTTATGTCACGGTAATAAAATAGTAAAGTGCATGAATGCCTAGCTTGGTAAAGTGCATGCTCCAATGTTTATGCTGACTTGACTGTTTGATGGGACCGTACACACAGAAGGAGCAGACCCGCTCTCCAGGCTCACGTCTTGGGTGCGATGTCCTCCTCCCTGCACTAAGTTGCGGATTTTTTCACCAAAAAAGGAAATGGAAAAGTTGTAGCAGCTTGCGCCGGGAGGGGGGAGGGAAGAGAGCGAGAGAGTGTGTGTGTGTGTGTGTGTGTGTGTGTGGGGGGGGGGGGGGGGGGGGGGGGGGGGAGGGGGG
>KN481000.1:65463-81443 GCA_000787095.1 Periophthalmodon schlosseri
AGAGAGGAAGAGAAAGAGAGAAAGGATGTGCACATGCGGAAAAGCTCTGTGGCATTTTCATTATGTGTATGTGTCTGGTGGGGTCAACTGGTTTGCTTTACAGTCCATGTGACAGGCTTTCATGTTTATCCATTTATTAATTGGTTTGGGTTTACCTTTAGTAAATATTTAATATAGTTTACAGTTGCTTGCAGTTGAGTGGCAGTTTGAGTAAAAAAAGTTGAAAAAAGTTCTAAACGGAATACCTGTACCTCATCAACACAGGAAGACATTTTTCTGACAGTTTAAACCTCTATTTAATATAATAAAGCTGTTGTCATTTATTTTAGGAGTCTAATCATCAATTGCGCAATTTAGACAAGTTTAGGCCTTGTAAAATTATAAACATCGCCAAAATTATATAAAAAAATTGAAAAATGTTTTTCCTCAAATTCTTAAATATAATCATTTCAGCAGTGTTTTCGTGAAATGTGTTTAACCTGTCATATGCAGTTAAAGATTACAAGTGATTAGCAGGATGTTTTCACACAGCTCAGTTGAACAGAAATGAGTTATACAGTATATTTTATGAACAAGTTATTGTAAAACTTAATCCACACTTCCACACGTAAGAGAATGACACTCCCCTCTGCCCTTTGTGCTTATGCCAAATGTAACATATATTACATTGCACATTAACTGGTGATGATTTGCATATCTTTTTGAATGTAATACATTAACCTTCAACCAAATGAAAAACGAAACCAAAACTACTGGCCAATCATGCATTTCAAAGTACATGTAGATAATGTTTTTACAATATATTTCTCAAATGAAATTCTATGAAATGATGAAATAAAATATGGTCACTTTCCAGCTTTAGTTACATGTTGGCTTTTCCCTGTATATAATCAGAGATGCAGTCTGGCAAAAGCGTAGGATCTTTTGAAGTGAGGAACAAACCCACATTTCAAAAGATCCTACTCTTTTGGTAATCTCAATGTCCTAAAATATTGTGAGTAAGCTAAGAAAAATCTATTAAAAAATGATTTGGAACAATGACTAACTTCTGTAGAAAATCATCTTGAGCCTTCACTTCTTGACCTTTCTGTCATCTGCACCACACCCAGACATTTCTCCAAAACATCTCTAATTTAAGCGAGCAGTGAGGAAATTCACTTTACTCAAACATATGGGAGTATAATTATTAGGCCTACATAAAAACAAACACTATCATTTGAGCACGGCTTCTCTGTGTGACAAGATAAACACCAAATGTCACAGCAGCAGCCCATCAGGGGGCGCTGTTTTAATGCACTCTGTCAGGTGTTGTGTCAATGTTGTCACTAGTAATTTGTCTGGAAGGAAGCTGGCATGTTTCCCACACAGTCACTGCGAATGATGTATGTTAAACAAGCAAGTTATATCAGGCCAAAATATACCCAGGCCCAAGTGAAAGAAATAGTCACTGCTCAAGTACTTTTGCTTCATATTACTATGTATAACTAGACAAATACACAGAATACTTCTCTTTAATATTGCAACAAATATAACTGTCAAAACTGTTATAATGCATAATTCTATATTTTAGAGTATCTCATAGTCTAAATAAATAAAAACTGGACAGTATTTAAAGCTATAGTATGTAACATTTTGCCAAAAAATAGATTAAAATAAAAGAATGTCTTTTCATTATGGATTTTTGTATTGCACTAAAAAATATGAAAAACATGTGTCCTTACTGTGAGTGGGCTTGCATCTCCACAAACCTGACTTTTATATGACTTGGAGGAAGGCCCCTTCCTGCTTGTTTTCCATGGAAATGTTGTTCCTTTGGCTATAACGTTCCACAGTGTGGCATGAAACTGATCTGTCTCTAAGGTTTTAACGCTTTATTTCCATGGAATCACGCAGTTTCCACCTCTGGAAAGTTGCATACTATACTTTAAACTACAGAACAACTACTCCAAGACTACACAACAACAAAAATACTGAGATTTGGTTTTGTACTCCTTCTTGTCCTTCGCATCTAATACTAGTCGTACTACTGACATACTAGTCCTATTTTACTGGAGTACCTGACAACTAGAGTAAACTGTCCCAAGTACCTGCAAAAGTTTGTCTACATGTCTACTCTGACTTTTGCTATAGACAGTCCTGGCACCACTTCTGTACATACACACGTATTTGTTTGAACACAATATCATTTACTCATAATTAAATATTACATGTTACTGTAAAATGATAAATTGTCAGTAATTAAGTTGTGGTTAACCATAAACGTCAATGTGTCCCAATATAATTGTTGGGAGGAATTTTAGAAATCCTGAAGTAATTATTTTGCTTCTGGCAATGGTAATTTAAATGCTTTGATATTACGTAAAATATCGAAAAGGTTGAAACACCTGCGCCATTTTTTTTTTAATTTTTTTTTTTTTTTAATTTAAGAAACTTTTTTCAGTGAAGGTAGACCCAGATTCAAACCATGGGATTCAAACCACTCTATTACTTGAAAACCTGTTTTGTACTACTACTACTATCACTAACTGGTAGGGTATTGAAAATCAGATACTAATCGATACTAAAACTAGTATTGAAACTAGATACTCATTTGTATCGATACTAAAAAAATCACATTCACAGGACAGAAATGAACCTTTCCTGAATAGTTTTAGAATGATTTTGAGCTGTATCAGAGCATTTATAACACACATAGACTAGGACACACCCATGGACCACTATGGAACCTACTGAACGAACGACTGAGGGTTTGCACCGATATAAGGCCATGTGGTAATATAAAAGAAAGTACTATGATTTAATTATTATCATTATTATTAATTATTACTATCATGGTACTGGATTCTGTATCGAGTATTGAGTCTATTCCTTAGCATCGAAATTGAATTTGAAACTTTGGTATCGTGACAACACTACTAGCCAGTCCCACCTCTGACAATGAATTCCGTACAATACAATAGGATAGCACAATAGTTATTTTCCAACCGCTGACATGTAAAAAAGATAGTGACTTACTGCTATATCTGAAGCTAAATTAAACCGCAAAAATAATACATAATGTGACTGTAAAAGTGTCATTTGGCCATAAACTCTATAACACAGGAGATATTCCCGTTTAGACAAGTCGTATTCCCAGACTCCATTATAAGTGGATCATAAAAGCTTGTGCCGATGATTAACT
This sequence comes from Periophthalmodon schlosseri, assembly GCA_000787095.1. Classification (NCBI taxonomy): domain Eukaryota; kingdom Metazoa; phylum Chordata; class Actinopteri; order Gobiiformes; family Gobiidae; genus Periophthalmodon; species Periophthalmodon schlosseri. The sequence goes on from KN481000.1 coordinate 68,645, forward strand.
GAGCCATCTAACCCGTCCCACATGTCCACACTGTTTACACTCCTCACCGGCACTTATCACTTAAGCCGCTATTAAAGAGCACGTATTTATTATTTTACGCTAAAATATCATTAAACATCTGTGTTTAGAAATAATGGTTTGGAGGAACAGGCCAAAAATGTCATTGTGTTGTAATCCCTGGATATTAACAAAAGACGGCTGCTGTAGTAGAAATTCAATCACTGAAATTGTATGTAATATCTGTAATTCTTGTTTGCAGTTGTGGTCATGATTTTGAAAAGACTTTCAATATCTTTGTTGTCACAGTGTAATTTGTATTATGCCTTTTGTTTTTCGATCAAATGCAAAAAAAAAATGTCTTTACCACCTTAATAATACTTGTCTGATCTGATCTCATCTGAAGCTAAGAAGAGTTGGGCCTGGTTAGTGCCTGGATGGGAGATACCAGCAAATACCAGCTGCCACAGTGGGGCGCAAGAGGCTCTGGTGCAAACTGTCATTGTGTCCTTAAGCAAGACACTGCACCCACAGTATCAAGAATGAATGTGGTGTGTGAGTGATTGGTGGCAATGGCACAGATCGACAGCCTTTCTTCCGTCACTCTGCCCCAGGGCAGCTGTGGCTATAATAGCAACTTACCTCTACAGAGTGTGGAGTGAATGAATAGTGCAATGTAAAGTGCTTTAGGTGTCATCAAAGGTGCTGTATAAATCCAATATCTTATTATATTTCAAAAATCATGCAATACTTCGATGGACGTAAGTGTTTACACAGTGCTTCTAATTAGATGAAACATACTATTTTGCTGTATCTTGTGGCTAATATTTAATTAGATGTTCCTCTGTTGTTGTGCAATTCAATAATCCCTCAACAAGTACAACTATTGCGTTATTCATTTGTTGATAACAGAACACAGCAGTGCACTTTGAGGTCATGTCCCGTACTTGGTCTAGACAGAACACCAAAACATGAGTCAGCTTGTGTGGAACTGTTAATATGACTGTTAGTCCAGGCAACAGTATCAGATAAGGTCCACTGCACAAGCTTGTCATTTGCAGCGTTTTGGACCCATTTACTGTAGTCGGCTCTGTCGGCAGCCGTGGAAACAGCTGGTGAGAGCGGTTAGTGTCATCATCTGAGATTGCTCATCCACAAAGTGATGAAATGTTAGTGGGGATGTCTGTGTAAGTTGGGCTGGAAAAGAACGAGACAACATGGTACAATATATAGGAGATATATTTTTAAATAAACTGTAAAGCCCAATTTTACAACCACATACTTTTACGGAAAAGGTGTCTTGATAAAGCGGTAAAACATTTCAAAAATCAAAAGACCAGTGCCAAGACATAGTAGCAGTCATAGTTTGGAGGATGGTTAGTATAAGAAGGCTTACGTTTCTGCTGCTGCGGTGAAGATGAGTTGTGCGTAACTGAAACAGAGAAGACGACAGAGGGTATAGATAGTGTATTTACATTGGTGACTTGGGAGGTGATTGGTTGATAGACAAATATATAGCAGAATGTGACTGGCTGACAATGATAGACAGATTACAAGCAGAGTTGCCAGATTTTCAGAGCGACTGAGCCTTTGAAATGATCCCAAAACAAAACCTGCATTCCACAGAAAAATACCCTAACTTTTCTTATCTTTACTGGATCTATTAAATTGAAAAAGAACCACACAAAGGTAAAAAAAAAAATCACTTCTTTTATGATATGAAAGTTGGTGAGCAGGAGCCAACCTCCCAAAACTTTTCAAAAATAGAAGCCCGCAGTCACTATAAAGGAGCGGACTTGGCAACTATGGTCATAAGAGATACAGCCTAAGAGCAGGATTGGAAATGCAGTCATCCTGGTTGAATGTTTCAGCTTCAAACAGGAAAACTACACAAAAGCAATACGTTATTTATTCCAGCCCGTAATTAACTGCACCCCAGACGTTTTTCCACGACTAGTTAAATGTTTATCCTCCATTAGTTCTGGCCCATTGGCTTTACCACAGCTCAGGGCTCAAAGCAGCTGGAGAGGATGAGCTGCGCGAGTGAGTAACCTCCCAGCATGCATTTGTGTCCCAGGCTGACTCTCCGCTCTCCATTACCCGCTGCCCTTGTGCCTTTGGGCCAGTGTGTTTGTGGCTTGGCGGAGTTCTCCTCTGCGTTCACTCCCCACTGAGGTCAGGAGGGGTTGTTTGTACAGAGCTCTCTCAGGCTGTAATGAGGAAAACAAGGACAGTTTTCCACAGTTCAGGGTCATGTCCACTGCGTACAACATAACTACAGCTTATATATAGGCCTATATATAAACCCATTTTATATTTTATCTATTAAATTACATCTTTGCTTCCAACCAAAATAAAAATTACAGCAATTAAGAATATTTACAGTTTCTACCTAGCTGGAGAAATAACCTTTTGGTTTAGTTTAATGGGGATAAGCAAAGCCCATGGAGGACACCCACCTAGACTTGAAGAGATTTATTTTTTATTTTATTTTATTTTTTTTTTGCAGCAAGGAATGAAATATTTGTGGACATCCGAAACTGTATTTATTTATTTATTATTTATTTGTATATTTGCACTGGTGATACACTGCACCATCTGTCTGTTAGTAAATGCCAAAGATACATAAATTTAAGTTTAAAACAAACTCCTGTATCAAATAATACCCCCAGGAAGATGCAGCTTGAGATGCAGCGACAAATTTGAAGCACTCCGCAGTTGGAGTACCTTTTTTTTGCTTGGATATCAAGGACGAATCACTTTCAACTGTTTTAAATAGTAATACTATATTATACTATTGATAGAGTATGTGAAATGTGATATTGCATGGCTAAGGTCTCCAGAAAGTCTAAAATCTTGAATAATACGTAACATAAAAACCTTAACATTGTTTTTGCTTCCTTTAACATAACTTCTACAAAAATATTTTCTTGGACAGGAAGTCTGTGAATGTGTTGACTTTATTAATGACTCGTCTGTAAGTCTGAGAATAGACTTATTTGGACAAGCCCATCCTTTTTCGTGTTTAAACAGCTCACACCTGCACAAGACACAGGCTGTCAATGGAAAGTCTCATAGTGAAGGGCCATTACGTGTGAAGGATCCCTCTCAAAGAAGAACATGACGTGAAAATGCGTCACTATAATAAATGTCTATACACTCATCATGTCGAAAGCCGTTTCTGATGAGGCTTTTATGGAATTATAGCTCCCCCTGTTGGTATGATGATGAAAATCAGGTTGTTGTAAAGAAAAATAAAACATAAAACATATAAAAAAAACCATAATTTAGAAGATGGTCCCTATGTCAACTGTGTGGCAAACATTTTGAGGATTATTTACCTTCTTATCTTGTTGCCCTAATGGTATTGCAAGTACTTAACAAACTACTATTTTTTAAATCTTTTTGTTAAGACATTTTGGAACCTTACACAAAATATCACAGTAGCAGTTTCTCCTCCATTATAGCCAATCTATCAATCTAGTTTGGACCTATTGTTAGATCCACCCCCAGGTTGGGAATCACTGGCCTGATATAAGTTAAGGTTGATAATAAAAAAACAAACAAACATGTGTTTCCTTAGTTATTAAGTAATTGACTGAATACAGTTCTCTTGCCAGTCATATGGTCTATTGTCAACAACTCACCATACTTTATTCACTTTTTAATGTAAGCTTTGTCTATGTTATGCATAGTTATTCCACAATACCCCAGAAGAGGGCACTATACTTCCAAACAAAGAAGACTACAGGTTTAGAGTATATCAGTGGCTCACATGTGTTTCAGACCTGCGCTTTGTATAATCTCATCTGAAAAAACTCACTGCACATGTATGTCTGGACCAAACAGCCACAGTCACTTTTCTTTTATGTAGTCTGAAATGTTCCACGGTATGGCATTAAAATTATCTATCTCCATGGAGACAAGCAAGTGACATCACCAGTCCAAGTTACAGGTCAGATCTGTGGGGAGGCGACTCAACATTGGAATGTAAGGTTTTCAAGGTATTTTCTAACAGCAAAAACAAGGCAGACCCCTCCCCCCAGAAAAGTTACATAGTGCCCCTTTAAAACTTTTTTTTTTTTAAAGTTTTTTTTTAAAGGAGTAATTTTGTCCACTTTTACTTATCTAATTCAAACTATCTGGAAGTAACAACAGACCCCTTCAACTGATTTTTCCAGTCTAATAATAACAATGTGTTACAGTGTACAGTGTTAGCAGAGCAAAGATAATAATTAGAAGTTATTTATTTTATTATTTTTATAACCAGAATTTACACATGATGTGAGATGATCTGTCACTAAAATAATCATATTTTGCATGCTTTTTCATTATTTTCTTTTTTCATTATTTATATACTTTTACTCTTCAACAAAAACAGGGACTATACCCCCCCTAGACATTTCAGTGATTAAGAGATTTGTTGTCAATTTCCCAACTCTGATGATGTTCCACAGAAAACCATAAAGCCCCCTCCCTCCTCCAGAGCTCCAGTCTGTGGGCACAGTGAGGGTGGGGGCGCCCATGGGTGGGGTGTATGATTCAGGGTGGTCAGGGTGCTCTCCTCACTCGCCCTGACCTCGCTCTCACCCACGCGATGACAGCAGACTTCTGGGAGACTTACACAGGGATTAGGCCATTTCTACAGAGCATTACCACAACACCCCAGGATGATGCTATCCGAGCAGGCTGGCCAGGGCGTCTGAGGTAAGAAACTACTGGCACAACATAGACTAAATTAAAAGTAATATTAAAGCAATAGCAATCTCAATGTACTTTATATTTATATTGATACATTTTAAAACCAGTTGAGAATGAAGGTATGTTTAAGAGGTTAGGTTATCATCTCTTGTATTTCATATTTCCTCACCTTTGTGAAGTTCTTTTTCCGGGGAACCCTCCATTCCCAAATCATGTAGCATACAACTTACATTCAAACTTATTGACACAATGCCAACTGTGTGTGTCTGTGTGTCTTTGGGCAAGACACTGCACACACGCTGTGCTCCGGTTGCAGCAGTAAAGGCATTGACTGTGATTAAAGATAATCCAAATGACTACAGCATCTCGTCCAAAGAGAAATTCTCTAAATATTTCATTAATTCTAGCCATTTTCTTTATGAAACTATCGTAAAGGTGGACATTGTAAGTATTTTAACTTTGGTATCATCATCCAGGTGGGTGATCTACCTGCTCGTCACCATGGAGATGTTATCTTGGCCTGGAATGTTCCACAGCACGGCATTAAACTAAGCATTTCCCATACATACAAGCAAATGACAGCACCCAGGCCAAGTCACAGGTCAGATACGTAATAATTTGCAATAATAATCATACAATGTGTCGTAATAACGCATGCTTTTTAGCAATAAAAACACCTGTAATTTAATGCCATATCATGGAACATTCCAGGCATAGCAATACCATCTCTGTAGAGACAAGCCAGTGGTGGGTTCTCCACCAAGAAACTTAGGCTATAAGCCTAATGCATCTTTAAAGAGAGGAAAATGGTACAGCGTACAGAGACATTTTACGTTGTAGCTATTCAACAATAACTAATAACAATAAATCAAATGTGTTAGTCACTACAGCCTATGCTAGACACTGGCCCATCTACTCTGTAATGGCACAATGGCGAGATATACACAGATGCAGTGATCCTTAAATGACGCAATACTCTCTTAGAGGCATGAAACAAAAGTTAATAGCCCAAGTCATAAAGTCATCCTGGCAGCATGACTGTCAACTCTACGGTTTATTTTGAAGAATCACCATTACTATTAATTCAGTAAACTCCGTCGGACACCGCGCCGCATGGAGAGAGTGGGAGGTGCGCGGCGTCTACGCTGTCTACTGGAGCCAGCCTCAAAATTTATGCTCAAGTCGAGTGATGAATGTGTAATTTACAGCACACCCGACCGCTCGCGAGCTGCCCTCCCCGGGAATAATGAGAAACGGCTGCTCTGTTGCGCCCCCCACCCTTTCCCCCCGGCTGGCCACGATACACCATTAGTTTTTATCCCTGTCTCTGCTTTTACGAGCCGGGAGCCGACGCCAGCGTTTGGCCCTGATCAAGATCATCGTCCCATCACCGACTCTCCTCCATGCTGCAGACCCCACGGTGCTTCCCCCTCTCGGCCTCCCGTGGACCACTGTACCAGCCTCCAACAGCACTAATGACATCGCCTATGCCCTCACAGCGGTCAAAGAAAGACTGGTTTTATGCCCTGTTCCAGCTATGGTCGCTTTAACAAAGCCAAATTTCGTGTAGTGTCCGTTGGAAAAAATGCTCTTAGTCTTCAAGTTATTACATTATTTGATATTACAATACTCTAGCAAAAGTGAGTGGAGCTATTTAAGGTAAAAACAACAAATGTATTTCAACATTATTAGCCTCATAGTTTCTTTAGTATAGCTGTGAGCTTATATCCAGTGTCTCCTCTCTGGCACAAGCTAGTGTGCCTACACTTTTTCAGGGAGATAGAGGAGATATTCAAAACCATGTCACCTCAACATCAGCATCAGTTAATTAATAGTGGATAGTATTTACAATGAACTTTTTTTTAAAGAGTTATACATGACCTGATGCAGTGGCAACAACTTGGAGGTCAAAGCCTCGTCGCCCCCTACGCCCCGATTGACCCCCCATCACTACAGTGGACTCTTTTCACTTTCTCTGCACCACCATCACCTAGGACCTCAAGTGGGAGCGGACCATCAGCTCCCTCCGAAGGCCCAGAGGATGTACTTACTGCGGAGGGCAGCTGAGGAAAGCCAAGCTGCCCACCCAGATGATGGCGCATTTCTTAACAGCCATCACTGAGTCCATCTTCACCTCCTTCATCACCATGTCTCTTGCAGGTCAGATCACAACTGGCCCTTCTCACCATGGACACAGGCTATTTGAGCCACTCCCCTTGGGCAGGAGGCTACGGTCCATTTGGACCAGAGCTTCTCGCCACAAGAAGTTTCTTCCCTTCTGCTGTTGGACTCATGAACACATTATAACACCTTTATACCATCACTTTAAACAACTATAATGAATCTACTTGCACTGATAGTTTTGCATTTCGTATTTTGTATTTGTGTACCTTATTTTTATTTTATATTTCCTTTTATTATTCATTGTTTTATATTGTTTATTCACTGACAATGCAACTTCTATGATCACCACCTCCTCTGCCAGCAGCAGGTGCAGGTGGTATACAGAAAATGTGAGCACATTAAACTGTGTAGTATGAAAAAGTTAAAAAGTAGCACAACATGTAGTTTTATGAACAATTTCCCAACTTTATTGAAGTGTCTACAGAAAAAGCTGTACATGTTGATAGTACTAATACTTCATTTGAGTAACACTGTGCGACATATTCAGTATCACAAGTTGTAGTTTTAGCAGGTAATGAAATGTGTAACTGAACCAAAGATTATGTTATTGCATTGCATTGTATTGTATAATATATGGAGTGCAACACCCATGGAAACATATAGCAAACATAACAGTCTATCTAAAGTGCACATTTGCCTGGTTTTCTGGCATCTGTGAATCGGGAGTAGAAAACCTGGAGTAGTTGTACAAATGTTCTGAGCCTGTTGGAAACATGATTACAGAGCAGCTGATGAGTGGAAGGCTTCAGAAAAATCTGTGATAAATAAATGTGCATTTTACAGCCCCAGGCCCTCTCCGTCTGTATTAAACCTTATGTGCAAATGTAAACACACATGTACATCTGCAGGCTCCACCCAAACCTTGGTTTCGTGATTTCAAAGTTGAGCAACACCCAGACTTCTGGAGAACTGCAGACACATGCAGAGCTGAGACATGGTCACACATGAACTCAAATGGGTTACAAATCAGATGGATAGATTCAATTGATTTGCTTTGCATCCATTTTAAGAATCTTAAATGTCAGAGCTCTATGTATAATTATGGCATATCTGACAAAAAGCCATCGTTATACCATTCTACCAATTATGCGTCACTTAGCTTCTGCAATTCACCAATTTGCCATATTCAATATTTACCAATATTCTGGAAAGACAAATGCCACTGACCAGGGATTCCCCTGTAAAAGCTATGGGAAGTGTCTGGGAAATGTCTGGGAAGCCGGAGGTCTGGGTGTCCCTGACAAGTGCCTGCAGTCTGGCTCCACATAAATGGTCAGATTAGGATGAACTTCAATATATGTATGTTACTTTAATTTAACAGTTGATAATGGTCTTGGAATTAGGCTACATTTGGCAAGATTCTAATCTATATACTTCTTGTAACTGATGTACACATAGGTCTGTGTTTTGTTTAAACTCTTCATGTTCAATACGAAGCAGCCGTCACACACACTGAATCCATGCAAATCTGATTTTCTGATGAGAATGTACATCAAACTGTAGGCAAAGACATAAGCTGAGGAGGATCCACACTTCTTTGCTTCTCCTATAGATTTTACATATTCGTCCCTTCACATATAGACATATATAATAGACCATCTGTTAATATACAATCACAAATATTTTCCAGTGCCTTTCTCTTCTTCTTCTCCTATAGTCCATATAGATATAAAGACATATAGAGTCTTATAGATTGTGTTATATCATGGACAGCGAATTGAGCAAATCCATTTTCCATCTCTCAAAAAAAAGAAAAAAAAAATCAAATGAGAACCAGACTGGAACCAAATCCTCCAGACCAGCGGAGAGTCCTCAGTTTGATCAGATTGAGTTTTGGTTCACAATAGACGAGGATCAGCGTGTCTCCGGAGTCACCAGTCTGTTCCAAATATCACATAATACTCCATTGTGTATCACTTTAGAGCATCTTCAATAACACATAGCAGCATGAAGTCAGTGGTCCGGGACACGACAGCTGTCAGTCAGAGTGTGTGTGGGGGAAGAGGCTGCGTGCTGGGGACAGTCTAAAGCCCGGCGGTCAGCAGCAGAGGGAGGGGGGGTGCTTAGGTGACAGAGCTGGTGGTGAGGCTTGGAGAGGTGGTTGTCCTGATATGTCCTTTCCTTTTCTTGCCCCCTCCTCCTCGTCCTCCTCCTCGGCCTCTCCCGCGGGTGCCCTCTTGCTCCCTCCGGTTAGGGTTAGTTCTGGCCCCTTTGTTCTTTCCGTCTGGAAACAACAAAATATAAACAACATGCATTATGTTTTTGTATTTAATAAAATGCTCAGTTATGGTTCAGTAACAATTGCTTGAGACTATAGGATTAGTGGTTTACAAGAATATGGACCAGACCGTCTCTGAAACAGTTTAACACAGAAAACCCCCCAGTGTGGGGCATGCACGCAAACTCTGCTATTGTTACACCATCAGCAGCTATTGTTGCTAATGCTTTTGGAACACGCTTGGAAGGGTTTGCAATTGTTGTCACTTGAGCAACATGTTTTTGTGTGTTGTTCACCAAAAACAAAACATTTGTGCACTTCAAACAAAGGCAGCATTTACGGTCAATCAATTTTGGAATATTTCCATGTTGAGAAGGCGGATCTATGGACAGGGGATGCCCTAGAACACGTATCCTTTTGCATAATTCCAGTGAATGCTGGACAGTTAGCTTGTCTTAAACTGACTGATGTCTGTTGCAACTTCAAGCATTGTACTGCAATTATGCATATAATTAGATGAGCAAACTTTTGACATACAGCTCAGCTTTCTTCACATTAGAATTTTGAGCATTTTGTCTATAAGACAAAAATCTGAGCACATTTCTGCAAAACTATATACTCTGATAATTGAGAAATGTCTATATTTTTATTTAATTCCCAGAATAGGTGCACAGTCTTTGATGGTGGCTTGTTATATCTACACTAACCTTTGTCCTGTCAGGTGTCTGCTGTTTGGAGACTATTGTGTTTAGAAGAGGAGCTGAAACAGTAGATGTTTGTTATGAAGCGGAGTTTGGATCCAGGAAAACGAGTGCGCAGGGGCCAAGCGCTGGACAGTGTTCCCATCACAGACGACAACTGAACAGTCTATGGCGCCACCATCTTCGTCTACCGCGGAACAGCACAGCCCAAAGCCCTGTTTATCCCCGCGGTCCTTTCTACAAACACTCAAGATTCTTCGGTTTTTGAGCAAAATAACAAAAAAATGTACTGTAGCCTCACTGAAAACAAAGGCTCAGGCGGTGAAAATCATTATGTGATGATGAACAGAACTCATCCTTGTCCAAATTCGCAGAGCCAATGCAGAAACATTTATTTAGCTTAGGCCAAGGTACACCACAACTGTTTTGTTCACAAGTAAACAGTGATGCTAAGACCCACACAGTAGTGCCTAAACAGGAACAAATTACAATCTACAGCCATTTGACAATTCGTTAGTAAACCCATTATTAGTGATATCATGTTGTCCTCCTCGGCTGTAACCTTGGAGACATAATGCACATTGACATTTCAGACAATCTGCACAGGCATAAAGAATCCTATGCATGTGGCTGGGGGGCTGAGCACAAAGAAAAGAAGAAATATGAAGATTTAGTTCATCGCATCACATTCTTGTTCCATCTGCTAATGGTAAAACACTGCAGCCATATGAAATATTCTAGCAGTTCATGTAGAGTATGTGATGGGTACAGGGGTATAGCATCAGACAAAGGAGAGAGAGCTACTTGCAGCTTTAGTAATAGCAGGGGTAGAAGATTTGAGGACCAAAAAGTGGCAATGATTTAACAGTGTCCTTGTGTTGTTGGACATGGAATAACACTCCAAAAACATAATACTGAACCCTTTGTAAATAATTATACTATTTCCAAGCAGAACATTATGATAAACCATGGTCTATTGGTCTGAACAATGCCCCATATGGTCTGTTGCATTTATCTAAAGGTATATTGTGAAACTTTTCTGCACACTATCTGCCTGTCTAGAGATGTTTTTGCTTGGCCAAGAATGTTCCATAGTATGGCATTAAATGTATTTATCTTTCTGGCGACAAGCAAGTGCATGTGCCCCTAGGCCACGTTGCTGGTCAAATCTGTGGAGCAGGGACAGTGAGGACGTATGTTTTCCCAAGGTATTTATGAGCAATTTAAATATCTATAATTAAAGGTGCACTGTGTAACTTTTCTTGCGGATGGTCTGTCACCTACTTGTGTCCATGGAGATGTTATTGCTTCGTCTAAATTAGAAAGTTCCACTATATGGCATTAAACTTCTATCTCCATGGAGACAAGCAGGTGAACTACCAGATGAAGTTACAAGTCAGATATGCGGAGAGGAGAGCTTGCTCACAGTTAGAGTGGATGTTTTTCAATGTATTTTTAAAGTGATAATGTGATTTAATGGCATACTGTGGGACATGCAGGGAAAGCAATAACATCTCCATGTAGACAAGCAGGTGGCCCATAAAATGTTTAATGAAACAGTTAAAATAAACACTGATACTCTTAAAAACAGTATATTAGCTTCATTGTGTTTGGTATGAATGAGTAAGTGAAGCTTCAGAGCCACTGTTGAGTGTGGGAGCATTAATTAGAGCTGAGCAGATCACTAATGAAGCCCAGAGCAGGGATCCCTCAGTTTATGACAACCCTGATTGAACCTCCACCCTGTCCAAGCTAAACAATATCTGCCTGACAAACGCACTCACACATCCAGAAAAGTCTGTTTTCGCGTGAGACCCTTTGTGGAGCGTCAGGAAAAAGGGGAGAGGAAAAATGTGCGGCCAAATCAACACAAAGCGTGAGATCTGCAGACCACTAAATCACTAATGTTATACAAGGTCTGCCCCCTGTGTTTTACATAGCCAGCCTGCCAGCCAACTCCCACATGTGAGTCCACAGCTGTGCACACTGCAGGCACATTCTAACATCACACATGACACAAGGCAAAATGGATTCCTGTGCATTTTGGCAGCCATATGTATATGTCCTGCATCCATTATGGAGGAGAGGCATATCTTCTTTGCTTCAGCATATATTTAAAACACGGGTATGACTCATCACTTTTCAGATGACACTCACTTTCTGAACACGCCTGATGTCTGCACAGCCATGATTTATCTGCTGGTTTATAATATGTTACATGTGATTATACTTTGAAACTCTGTGCTAGAGCCAGAGTCTGAGCATTAGACAGGGTAATGTACTCTTCAGTTCACAGTCTGTCACAACCTGCACTGGCCTGTACACCTACAGACATGAGCGTATGTCTGCTGCAGAAGGAATTATACTAGTACGTTCTTATAAGTTCTAAGGCAAAGTTAACTTACTGTACAAGCACTGTATAATAAGTAGTGTTGTCTCTATACTAAAATTTCAAATTCAATTTCGCTACTAAGGAAGAGACTTGATACTCAATACAGATACCGATACCACAATGATAATAAAAATACTAAGGAATAGACTCGATACTCAGTACTGATTCTGATACCAAGATGATCATAAAAAGCACTCTTTCTTTAGACAATAGAATGCAATTTTCAACAGTAAATCATAGTACTATCTTTTATAATACCATATGGTGTTATATCTGTGTAATCCTTCTCCACTGGGGACCTGTGGGGTGCCCCAGGGGTCAATCCTGGGACCCCTGTTGTTCAATCTCTACATGCTGCCATTAGGCCAGTTAATATGCAGCAACAATGTGTCCTACCACAACTATGCAGATGACACTCAGATCTATGTGTCATTGGCAGCAGGTGAATATGGAGCAGTGGATTCACTCTGCCACTGCATCCAACAGATCAGTGTGTGGATGCAAAACAACTTTTTCCAACTAAACTCACACAAGACTGAAGTCATAGTCTTTGGCTCACAGAAACATAGAGAAAATATTAGCAGTCACCTCCAGTCTGTCTCTCTC
>KN481001.1:7133-20741 GCA_000787095.1 Periophthalmodon schlosseri
CGGGGGGGCGCGCCGCCCGCCGCTGGAAGAACCGCTGCTCCGGGCTGATGATGGATTCTGGCCCTGGTGCCCGGTGACACTCTGTGTGGGTGTCCCACTCCCGAAAAACGCATTCCCGTTATTGCCACTGCTCGGGGGAGAAGGGGACATGGATGGAGATGACGCGGAGGATGGTGTGGACGGATTCTGACCGCTACTGTTGTCCCGGGGCGTAATGTGCGCAATCCCAGGCCAAAAAGACGGATTCCAGGGGGCAGAGTAAAAGACCCCATGAGACAAGGTCGGAGGGGTGGGGTACTGCTGAATCTTCACCTCTGCAGAGTAGTCCTCTTCGCTGTCCTTCTCCACCTTGATGTCGGGTAGTTTGACCTGTGGAGTCTGGGCGATCGGGGGACTCAGGTTGGCGGGCTGTGTCGCGGTTGCTGCGCCAGGTACCTGGCTCACGTAGTCGGGCGCTGCAAATGGGTACCAAGGTTTGGGCTGCGCCAGGTCCACTGCCTGCTGTTGGTCCGATCCACGATAGTCACCTCCCATCGGGGCAAGAGGAAAGAAAGCCTGCGAGGGGATTCCTCCATATGCGGACTTGTTGTAGAGCAGGTTGGGGTCCGCCAGGAGACCGGGTGGTGTCTGGAAAGATTCTTGCCCCAAGCCCTGTGGGCACAGGTTGGCCCGGCTGAAATCGTATGGGCGACTCTGGCACTCAGCCGCGGGGCTCTGGGATCTTTCAGACATGTTCAAGCGACACGAACCAAACACCCGTAAAACTGGTGGGCCAGTCACTTGTTCCTTCAAAAACGCACTTTAGTAGTAGTAGTAGTAGTAGTAGTAGTAGTAGTAGTAGTGGTAGTAGTGGTAGTAATAGGCACTTTCCGTCACTATTTGGCTTGAACAAAAATGGTTAAAAGAAAGAAAATTTCCAAATAAATAAAGAGAAATAAATTTTAGAGCCCGAACCTCACTGGTCTGAAACTCTGCAAACTCCTCGACTTAGTCCATAAAGTCCACTACTCTCGTGTCTGGCATCCAACTCAAATGTGGAGCTCAGCTCGGCCTCCACAGGTTTTTCCAATCACAAATGAGGAGGTGTTTGACGGACGATTCCTCTTCTCTGCGCTGATTGGCTGTCCGGAACAATTGCTCACAGCTGACGATGAAGTTGTGAATGACCTTGTTTTTTCTCCAATTAGTAGGCGTGTCCAGGCCAAGGAAAATACTTCTTTAGCGTAGTAGGCCTACAGAATAGCTTTTGCACGCCATGTTATGGGTAAAGTATATGCATTGTAGGCCTATATGTCCACATAGTTTACAATTAAAATGTCACATTTAAACAAATCAAAATACTGTTTATCTAATTTATGGAGCTGTGCTCTGATATAAAATCGATGTGGTTGTCTGCCCAGGCGTAGCCTAGTAGTGACATAATTCCAATTGCGTACGTTTAGAGCCAACAAACCGCAGTATTGTCATTATAATGTTTCATTGACTTGAAATGTGGACCTACTAAATTGTCTAATGCCAATCAACACAACAATTTGAATTTCATGCAATAATGGGGTAATTTGTGACAGAAAATAATGCTAGCAATGCACGCTCATTTTGATGACGCGGAATCCTATTTGGTGACCAAAATACAGCTACGTTTCAACATCTGCATTTATCTGCAGCCCTGAGACGGTCATTATAGAAATACTGAATGTGCAATGTTGTAATATAAATGTAACTTTGTCAACAAACAGCACGCATAATGGCAGCATTTTTCGACACCTTAGCCCCTATGTTGTTCAGTGATGGACCTATCTTTGTGATTAGGTTACGAGTTTTTGTCTACAGTTGCATTTACTGATGACTTTATTGATGGTGGTCCCTACAATAGCCTGGGCTAGCGCAGATGCGCGTTGGCCGGAGAATGCAGCAGGAAGACGCACTGCGGGAGGAGAGAGAGGGACAATTGTGCCTCCTGGCCTCGGGGCACCCCGTGGATTCAGATCCCAGGTTGCGATGGCCGGCCATTAGCTCCTTTTCAGATTGAAACAAAAAGGTCTGAAGCCTTTGATTCTGCCCCACTCCCACCTCCCCCTCTCTGAAACAAACAGTAGACTGGTTTCACTCCGGTCTGAGCTGCCTGAACTCAGAGCTCACACCAGAAACTACCAACCGGTTAGACAGTATATGCCAAATGTTTGTTTTTTTTTCTTTTTAAGTAATAAACTTAGGACCTTTGAGTGAGTCATATTTTAGTACAAACTTGCTTGTTCTTTCCAATATAATCGTTTTGACACATAAAATATGTTTAATTTGCCTATAATTTCGCTTTTCAAATTGCAGGGAGAAGAATATGAAGGGGAAGTCTGCATGTGTATGTTTATTGTTTAATGTTCCATAATTTAAAGCTCAATAAACAGATTTGTTAATATTATAGGCCCAAGTTCTCCCTGTGTAGTCAAAGGAGGGTGAGAGATGAGATGTGACTATATAATTCCTCTTGTTTCTAATCTCTACAAAGATACCGCAGAACTTTGTGGGATGTGGAGGAGCTGGTCAATGACTTAAAAGGCATCAAGCCACACCTCAACAAGTATCATTCTGGGCCATGGACTTGGGGAGGTTTTGTCATGCAAAAGCAGGGAGAGAGTGGACATGGGGGGCAGGTTGAATGGGTACAGTGAGAAGGAGATGTGTCAGGGGGCTATCCAAGGACTTAGCTCAAACCCCCCTCAGATACAGGCTCAGATTTGCTCCTTGGTTCTTTTTAAGTGGCCTCTTGAACACATCTGTTGTGAGCTATGAGCCCGGCCCGGACAGACAGACAGAGAAAGTGCAGGTATGGTGAAAGAAAAGCAGCTCTGAATGTATCGCACTGTTTGACTCCAGAGAGAAGAGGCACCAGGGGCCTTTGGTGTGTTTCTGTGATAGGTTTAGGACCCTCTTAATGATGAAGATAAAACTGGAGATTAAATTCTGGAGGAAAATATTAAGTAATAAATGACTATTTTGCCAAACTTGCAAAGAGAGGAGGACTGCCAAAAGTTGTACTCAATAAAAAGCTATTATTGCATCTGAAGTCAAGTAGGATTGTATGTGTTTTAGTGAAAAGGTTAATACCAAATCAATAAATAAAAATCAAGCATTTGTCAAATCACACTAAATCACATCATGTTGACTTTGGAAGAACTGGAAGAAACCATTAACCTTTGAAAACATAATTTAGGTTATATTTGACTGGAGACAGGTCTATATGCAAGTTCACTAAAATACTATGACAGTATATGAACCCATTAGTGCTGTGTAACACAATATTAATCTTCCAACCCTTACATTATTTGAATGTAACTCTAAAATCATATTTTACAAAGACATACAGTTTAGTTAATAAAAGTTGTGTGATGGACATATATATTGAAATTATATATGACTAAAATGTAAAATGACTGACTAAAATGTAAGTTTGTGACATAATAAATGCACAATGTAATGCAAGAGTTGGGTGGAAAAAGACCTCATACCTATTCATTTCCGCACTTGCTCTCAGTTTCTCACTTCAAGCTGATGTATTGAACTTAGGGCGGATGGCAACGAAATAAGTTCCAAATCAAATGTAAACAAAAAGTAAAAATGCAACTAACAATTATTCTAGTAGTCGACTGTAGTTTCGGTTATAGTCAAACAATTATTTATGTCGTACATTGAGATTTTGCAAACACATTTTAGAGAATATTTATGAATAAAGTATGAAAGTCAGAAATTGTTTATTCTATTTTGCCATTTATGAAAGGGTGCCATGCAATCTAGGCATTGATGATGGAAAACTTTGCTTGTTAAAACATCAGATCAAAAATCTATTTCTTGTTTGTGCTGCAGAGAGGGTTAACAAGAGGACAGGTGAATGGTCTAATATTCTACAGGTAGGTTGTGTTGTGATGTTATGCTGGGCTGGGCTGTATCTTTTGAAATCTTTTTGCATGTGTTTTAGAGTCTGTATAGTCCAGATAATTATTATGATCATGAAAATACAATAAATACTTGACTAGTCATCATATTTCAATTAATCATTGCAGCCTTAATGTAAAATACTGAACATTGTGACCTTCTGTAGCTTTTTTGTTTTCTAGTTAAACTTTTCAAACCCATTTTCTCAACAACAACAACCCCCCTCCTCTCAAACAGCTCTGATGGCTTTTTGATTCTATCCTAACGACCCTGCTTGGTGTTTTTGACCTCACCCTCTACCCACCCATGAGCCTTCCCCTCACCGTTCAGACCCCCACAAAAGACTTTAACGGCTGGCAGCATGAAGTCCAGCGAGCAGAGGACGGAGACCCCTCCCGGAACACACATCAGTCCATTGTCACCACCCCCAACACCTGCAGACTTTCTGGGTGTAGTTTCGGAGGTGTAGACACTATCGTCAAAACTGTAATTGTCAAAGGAAGATACCACTGCCTCCTTAGTTTGAATCAACAATTTGAAAAGATGAAAGAGGCCAGCTGCTCTATTATTTCATGTTCCACCCAAGAGAGAGAAATGCATTTGTTTTGGCAGAACTAGAGCATCTACTGATAGTGCTCTATACAAGAAGGTCGCAATTTGTTTTACTACATAAACATAAACTGTTGTAATTATAATTTACAATATTTTATGTTATTTTTTTTTAAACTATACAAAACCACACTAACCATTTCCATGGAGATAGATACATTTCAAATAGTCATATTCATAGTCAAAGCAACAACATTTCCATGGAAACGAGCAGGAGAAGGCCTTCCTCCAGGCCAAATTAGAGTCAGGTTTGTGGAGATGCAAGCTTGGTTGTAGTAAAGAAATTTTTCAGTGCAATATACAAAACTACAATGAAAAACAAAAAACATCTTACCTTATTTTTTGCCTAAAAAGTTTTATAATGTGGCTTTAAACTTTTTTTGACGGAACTGATTTTTTCTTTTGCTATACAGTGGCTATAGGAATATGCAAAGTGAATCTATTGTGCTCCATTCAACAAACACACACTGTTTGAAGTAATCAAAAAATAAGGACAAGAATTCGTTATTGAGTTTGATATGTGGTAAAAAGTTTTATTTCCAGTCCTCAGTGTGCGTGTACAAATATCTATAAAAAGTGAATGCTTTCACTCTTTTTGTATGTACATTCTGCAGCACTAAGTTAGCTTTGGATGGACAGGCGAACAGGGGAGAGAAAGGAAACATTGTACAAGATAGTTTACTGGCTACACCGTCACCATATAGACTGATATCTGGCTTTAAAAGTGCTTAGAGTTCACTTTACATTCCTCCAGCAACAATACAAGATAGGAGGCAGAAGCATTGTTCCAAACACTGTACAGTCAAACCATGCAACAGACATCATCAAGCACTTGCTTTTAAAAGAAAATCCATATACCATTATAATGCCTACAAAAAATAAATGGTTATGTTTATTTGTGGGATGTTGCTGGATATCTGTTAGGAGAGAAGTGCCAGAAATGTATGCCAAAAGTATAAGGGGTACACCTGTTTCTCAGCTTATGTGGGTTTTGTTACACATTCTTTGGAAGTAGCTGCAAAAATAAGGGTATTTGTTGTAGTGTAAAAGTTGCCATTCATAGAAAGATAGAACACCATTAAAATTGACAAGAAAGTGAAATAAATTAACAAGCTACCTACTATACATAAGTGGATTTATAAAAAGCGGACAGTAAAGGGAGAGAGAAGACATTCAGGAATCAGCTTATGTCCTCTGCCACAATTTTGATTATCGTGCATGCAATGTCAAATCAAGTGGTTTTATCCCATGAGCATCCTTATGTGTGGATTCTTTTTGCGTTCACTTGTGATTGCCCTGATATGGTAGACTGGAGTCATCAAACAAAGGGTTCTTCACCTCCATTTCTCCAGTCTGTCCGGAAAAGACAAAAAAATGTATGAGAAGGACAAGCAAGTGTAAAAATAATCATCGTATGACAAATTATGGACAACTATATGAAAGGAAAAAATGTGGTCCTTTAAAACCAAATTATATCCCTATACAAAATATTTATCCTAACATGACAAAAAGCATTTGGGATTTAACATTTGACCTAATTTGAAAATAGGGCTGCAAATAATTGAATTTTAACTGAGACTGAGACGTAGTAATTTCTAGTCGATCATTTTAGGTCTTTTTAATCCAGGGGTCTACAGCCAATCGTCAGTAAAAGCAAGTGGTTTGGAGCAGGGTTTAGACTTTGAAAGTCATTTTTATTTTTTTGAAAATTGTGATCTATCAATATGAGGGAAAAATGTGATTCATTTTTTTACATATCACTTTTGACAAAGTGTCCTCACCGGGGCCAGTCCTGGACATTCGTACACTGTGAAGTCTCCTCCCACTTCTTCCTCATCTGATGTAACATCGGTGTCAACACCTTTTGCTTCAGGCTTTTGTCTTTAAAAATAACAGACATAGATCATGTGTAAGGTTATTCAAAGCAATGTGATAAGAAAGGTGTTCAAATAAAAAAACAGGAAGTGTCAAAATGTCAGATTAAAGATAAGCAATACTAACTTTCCCATTGAGAGCATCTGCTGCTTCTGATGCTGATAGTGGAACATCTGAGCGTTTTGGGCCAGTGTATGATCAAGAGGCTGCAGACAAAAATAGCTTTCATTAATTTTCACAAGAATTGATCAATTTGTAGCAAAAACAACCAATTTAGCACAACATTTTAAGGAATTATATGAGATGTGTGCTTACGGCGGGTCCACTAACGTTCACAGGGGCAACGGTAGCTCCTCCAAATGCAGGGTAGTCCACCTTCTCAGTCAGGCGTGAATCTCTTCGTAACCTACAGGGGGCACCATACACCTTAGTCTTTTACAAAACACATTGCAGCCACTATACCCTGTCTATCTATTTAATCTAATCGAATGAACACACACAAAGCATCAATATGGGAAATATATGGAAAAAGTGATACTTACTTAACAGCACAGACAGCTGACAGAATCACTGCCACCGTCCCTCCTACCACACACACTGAGACCAGGACTTAAAAAAGACAAAAACAAGAGGTTGGTTAGCTTTTAAACAATTAATTATCACTACACAATTTTGCTATTTAAGATACAATGCTATACAACACCTTTTGGCTATTTCAGAGAGGCACAGAAGTATGTAATAACATTTTCTGAAAGTCTATGGGAAAATGATTGGGAATTTCACTGTTCAACGTTCAACTTCCATAGAAGGAAAACAGGAAGAAATGCACTCACTGATAACAATTTGGTCTGCTCTGGTATTTGGAGTTACTACTACTGGATCTAGTCGAGGTTCCACTCTGGTGGGTTCAGTGGGTTTGGTGGTGGGCTGTGCAGTAGTTTCATTAACTGGGGTTTTGGTGAAAGATTGCACATCTGGGATTTCCTCTTTGGGTGCAGGTAGAGGATGCGGTTGTGTTGTCCTGATATCTGACTGGATTGAGATAGCAGCTGGAAAAAAAAAAAGAGCCTTGATACAAAAAGAAAAGTATTTATGTAAGTAGTAGTAAAGTATAAGTTGTTGCTCACCAAAATGGTTGGATTGTTTCTGCTCTTGTCTGACTTCTGACACTTGCTGTTTTTCAATAACGGAGTGTAGGAGGTCGATCTCTTCATCAAGGTCAGGGTAACCTTCAAGAAAGAAAACACTGGCCATATTATTAGGTACATTTTGACGAATCAAGCCTGCATCACAATGTATTTACAAATAAATATATGATGGATGAATCAGAGATGAATGAATCAGAGTTATAGGTTGTCGGTGTGTATCATCTCCAGTAACTCACGATGTATCTTTAACAGAGCTAGGGTTTGCAGTAGTAAAGGCTTTAGTAGTAGTAGTAGTACAATGAGAGCAATATTTGTTAAGACTTTACAAACTGACCCCATATGGCTGTAATGTGTCAGGGCATAAATGCAAGTGTGTCTCTGTTTAGTATTTTCTGCCACTTGTTGACTATTGTTTCACATTTGCATCCCCCTGTATGGCCTTTTTCATCCCTGCGGAGTCCATCCATGTGTTTTTCAGGGAGCCGTCTCTCAAATGACGAACAGGGAGTGTGTCTGTGTGCGTGTTTGTTTGGGAGCTGGTAAAAAGGCCAAGACAATACAAATGTGGCGTTTAAAAGCCCTATAGTCCAGACAGATCACTGCATTCCTATAGCCCGCCTCAGCTCTCCAGGACGATAGGGGGGGGCATGGTGCGTGTGTGTGGCCATGGGGGGCACTCACCGCGGGGGTCTGAGCTATCAGCCAAACCGTGACTTCACTGCTGCTGCTCTGACAAAAGAGTCCATAGCTTATTACTAATGGAGGTGATCAAAGTGCTGTTACGGTCTGAGATGTTGGTGTGTAACATGAGTCCTTGGCTTAAGAATTTTGTAAAAGCACACCTATCTTCATCATAAAAAAACAATGCATCACTGTAATTGTGTGGTCTTATCTGGTGAATGAAATGACAATTAAACAACATAATGACCAAAATAAATCCATTTGAGTCTTGTACTGTACTTTTGACACTGTGGACCAAAGGAATTAAAATGAAAATAAAATGAAATTAAATGGCTAAATAAACAACCATCAAGTGTCAGAAATTAAAGTTAACCAAATTTACATATTCCTACATGCACCCACGTAATGTTAGTGCTTACAGTGTCACTTGGCTGCAGAAGGCTGGCCATCTGGCTTTGCTAATATGTTTAATATGACGTGCCAGCACTTTCACTGCCTGTTTTGTTGTCCTCTTACCCCCCCTCTACTAATGGCCATTTAGTGTGCTCCATAGCAGGTGTCTGTGGAGGCGGGGCGCACCATCTGTACGTTGTAGGTGGGTGCGAACTCCAACAGAGCTGCCAGGAATGAGTTAGGTACTGCAGTTAGTGATGACATATTTAGTGTTGGTGTTTGTTATAAAGTTTTGGCCTGAAATAGATAATTACACTGAAAAGAAGAGTAGGTTGATAATGCAAAAGCTGTTTTACTATAGTTTTCTAGTACTCATCTGAGGGAAAAATAAGCTAATTTAGTTTCTTTTTAAACTATCACAATCCATTGATCATTACTACAACAAAATGAAATAAGTTTGATGGATTTTTCTATTTCACTTAGTTTTGGTTTTGGGTTAAAAATGGTGCCTTAATAAGAATCAGGAACAGGAACACGTTTTTTTGGCCTAGTGTTAATGTTGTAGCCTATAAATAAACATACAATATTAGGCATTTTAAAATACATATTTCCTTGAAATGGGACAGGGTAAATAATAGGTAGCACTGAGTAAATCCTTCACACATTCGAAATAGCAGTAATTGTGAGTATGTGTGCATTTTGACGCAGCGTAGCTAATCGTACACACCCCTCCTGTGTCCTGTGTCTTGTCACGTCCATGATAATGACCTATAACCTCTAGAGATGTGCCCAGAGGTGAACAGGCTACCACTAACAAATGCTTAACAGGCCAATGGGGGGGCCACAGATCTGGGCCATCATCTCACTATAAACATTCATGAGTCCCCAACCAATAAATACAAATTAAATTCTGTCAACTGTTGACAGAATAGAATTGTTCTTTTACTATAGACCATACCTGGATGACTGAGGGATTACACAGACATCTTTCTGTTCTGAATAAAATATAAAAGGATTTATTTTTATAACATACACTGTAAGTAGGTAAATCAAGGCACCTTTATTTGATGGCGTAGCGGTGGCAGCAATTGAAATAATTACATTATCATTGCAGAAAATACATATTAATATACATAATATAATATGTATAACCTTGGTGTGCGAATTCAATTCTACTTGAGAACCTTTTAACAACGTTAGTGGTACTCCAGTTAAATTACTGCCCTCTAGTGGACATTTGCACAACGGCTGCACTATTTTGATATTGCTGAAGTTCACAGATTTTAGTCTCACACATTGACAAACAAAATAAAACCAAAACAGCAAAAAATATAATACACTGACTGATTTTGTAGTAGTGGCAAAACATATGAATTTGTAAATTTAGTGGATGACCACTGAATCTACACTTTGTAAAGTATGCTGTTTATCAGATGATGAGTCAGAGGTCAGTCAGCAGTTATGCATCTCTACCTGCACTGCCTTGAGTCAATAGAAAAATATTGCCCAGAAAATTTCAACCAGAATCAACTAAAAAAATACAGTTTAAGCGTGTTTTGGCTAATAATACTTATTTATGCAATATTGTTTCTACATCTGATAATATTTTTGTTTACATAGCAACAGCCATCAACACAAGTTGATGGCAACATGCAGTGTGACATATCAAGCAATTGCTTTCAACACAGAGGATAACCAGTAGTGTTGTCCCCCACACTATAATCAATAATAAAACTGGTATCGGAACTAGATAGATACTCATTTAATCTTTACTGAAAAAAGTCACAGAAATCTGAGCTTTCCTGAATGGTTTTGGTGTGATCCTGATCTGTATCAGAACCAATAGGTAGCGTTAAAGATTTTTTTTTGAAATTTGCATTCTATTGTCCTAGAGTTAAAAATATATATTACTGTGGTATTGAACTAGGTATTGAGTATTGAGCCTTTTATTTAGTATCAAAATATATATATTTTTTTATTTTAGCATCGTGGTGACACAAGTTAAATCTTGGTCAAGGGCAAGGCACACTTGTTGGTGTATCTCTGAATAGCCCTCACCAGTCATAGTAATGTGAACAGTGGTGACCATAGACCTCATATTAACAGGACACTGGAAATGTATATTGTTGTGACTGAAATGGCTGTAAGGGTGAAAAAAGTAACCCCTGACAAAACTAAGCAGCCGCATGTGTTGAAATAAACTAAAAATCATATTAGTGCTGTAGTTGAAATTATTGGTCAACTAACGTCATGTCCTGCCAATTGAATAGTCGACTGGAAAGGGGGCGTGGCAACTATTACATATTTCTGTATCTCTATGTAACTGCATGCTTGCAACAACTATTTATGCAGAAAAAAAATACTGCAAAACAATGTATTTATATAAAGATAAAATTTGTGAATCATGAGTTTAATTTGCCTTTTTACAAAAAACTAACTCATTCACTCCCTACCTTTCTGCTGTTGTCCCATATAAATCCTTATAATCTAAATAAAATAATTAGTCGACTAACACACATTTTGGTTGACTAAGACACCACTGACCAATTAATTGACTATACGACTAAAGGCTCTAATATACATACATATAGACTAGATTATTTTGGGACACCTATACATTTATGGTGTTGAAACAGTATGTAACATTTTGGAGTGACCATTGTTGACATGGCGTAGGTCCATCCTTGAGTCCATATGAAATGCACAGGGATAGTCCCACTTGTGTGCATCTATGATTGTAAGTTCATGATCAGAACAAAGAACACTGCTCCAAGGCATAGTATGTTTACAAATGGGAGCACACACCTCAATAGCAAATAGCAGCATGTTCCTCCTCCAGGTAAAGAATGACTGCTCTGTATCCTTACTTCAGTACAATTTATGGGAGATGGTAAAATAGTTTGATGAGGGCCATATAACATATAACTGTGTGTGGGAAAAGTATATAGGCCTAATATACGTATTGTATTTAAGAACTGAGGGCTATGACCAACTGTATTTCCTTGCTACAATACACTATCATCAGTTAGACAACCGTTCACAGTTAATTAATGGGAGATTTTAACCTTGTGAAATGTAAGGACTATATAGGTAATAATATATTTATAGTACTAGGTAGGGTTGTAAAAAAAAAAAAAAAAATCATACCCAGATACAAATTGATACCAACATTGGTATAGAAAATAGATACTATAACATGACATTGTAACTCTAAAGAAACTATAATTAACTAATAATTAACTATAATTTTGTCTAAAAAAGTTTTCATTGTGATATTGACATTGGTATTGAGTATTAAGTCTTTTCTTAATACTGAAATCGAGTTTGAAATTAATACTAGTGCTAAATTACCACAACACCTGGGATGATTCTTCTAATCTTGAAACCAGGATCAACAAAGGATTATAATCTGCATAAACAAGGGTTTGGTGCACCATTTACCGTGACTTTTAGATCCATTGACGTGCAGTAAAACATAGAATAAAAGGGCTTAAGAAACTGGCCTTGTAGTTGCAACCATAGCAACTTCAAAATCTTTAGAGCTGAATGTGATATAGAATTTAACTGAGCATCTAAGAGAAATATCTAATTTGTAGTCTTGGCTCCAGACGCCCAGATGCCATGTAACAGAAAACAGAAGATGTTTCATATTTTCTTCATTTATTTATTTTTTTATCTGATGAAGTAAAGCTTGTAACTGTTGAAACGCACAAAAGCAATACAGTACATATCCAAATCTGGCTATTAAACTAGACAACAGTCATTTGCTATTTTCCATAAGCCACACATACACTATAACTAATTACATAAGGAAGCTGTTATGAGCTCTTATCTCTATAACAACAAAATGAATTACATTTAGTATGTGTGATACTCGCTGCTATGTGCACCCAATTGCTTTCCTATCCTCTGATCATTTTTCCATGCCAGACCAATAACATCACTTCCTCCCATTCTATATTGTTTCCAATAAAAACAAGGTATCTTCATTTATGTCCTCTTTGGCAGCATCACATTATTATACAGGGCGAATTAACAAGCTCATGTTTTTGAGTGTGACCGTGCTGTTGCCATGCGGACGCCCTTTATGTAACCGCTTATGGAGCTTAGCAGAGCAGCAAAGAGCTACTATGAGCTGACCCAAACTCCCTGCATCACTGAAGATGTCTGGCCATGAGCAAAACTATAAATCCACTCTCCATAAATATGCGCCACTTTGCAGAATTAGCTTTAGCCATAGCCGCACCGCTGTCATTGCCTTTCTCATGTTTACTTCTGGTCAGGTCAAAATCCCGTGCCAAGTTCACACTGTAGCCTTCCCATGTTGCAAAGTCATTTCAATTATTAATCCTGCAGACACCAACATGCATAAGCAGTTCTGTGCAAAGAGATGATGTGAAAGAGGATTGGAGGATGGACAAAGTACACACAAAATACACACAGTTTTGTTACACACATAAATCAAAGTAGAAGCACTACAAACACTTGAATGATTTTGCAATGTCAGACCCTGAACCACAAAATGTATATATATCACAATAGTAAGAAATCTGAGAATAAATAAATAAATAAATAAATAAAAAACAAACAAAAACTAACATATTTAGTTTTAATTTTAGAATTGTTTTGTCGAATTATTGCCAGCTTATCACTCTTGTCGTTGGATAAAGTCAAATTGGGACCAAGGGCATGTCATCTAAGTGATTAAAGGCCACATGTGCGGGGGCGGGACGTGCCAGTGTGTGGGTGGATTAAGAAAAAGTAGATCAGCAGAAAAGAGACCGCAGAAAGCGGAGGGAGGAAACAGCATAGGTGAGAAGAGAAAAGAAATGATGAAAACAGGAAAACATAAAAGGGGTCAAGCTAAGATGGATAGGCGGAGCAGACAAATCAATGCGTTAGAGAGGGAAGGGGATTTGAGAAAGAATTGTTTTGTGCGAAAGAATCAAAAGATCAAGTGAAGATGGTGACTGCC